>JAPCYS010000231.1:0-78620 GCA_028641055.1 Alopecurus myosuroides | reverse complement strand
AAATCCATCTTCACGTGTCTAGGGAGGGCACGTGTCACGCAACCGCGCCCCGACGCCTCGGTTCTGGCGTTACTGCGTGCCACGCGCCCATCACTGCACCTGGGGCCCACGGCCCATTGTGTCACCTCGCCTGTGTACTCGAGAGCCCACGGCCCATGTCTTGGGATTAACTGCGCCCGTTACGCGCGCATATCGCGCTGTGTGCGTTTCTAACGGGCAGTTAATCCCACTCTGCACGATCTCACGCACGATCGATCCCAATTCAGTAACTGCAACTGCGGGGGATAAATACCCCACGCCGCCCCAGTCGTCTCTTTCCTCGCACTTTTCCCCAAGTCGCACTCCTTCTCCTCACCTCCGCCTCCACCGCAGAGCGCAGCGCCGCCGCGAGTTCACAGCGCATCGCCGCACTGAGAGCGAAGGGAGAGACAGAGAGAGAGCAACGGTTCCCGCGCACCTCCGCCTTCGTCATCGTCCCCAATCTCGACGCGGCCGCTCCTTCGTCGACCGCACCGCCATGGAGCTCGACAACCTCGCCGGAGACCACGAGGAGGAGATGGCGCCAGCGCGCGCCGACTGGGAGGGATCGGATGTCACCACTGCCGACTGCCAGTGGCTGGTGAACACCTGCTGCGTCCCTCCCGGAATCATCTGCCCCCTCCCGGCGACAAGATCGTGCCTGCTCCCGAAGCCGGTGAGTATGTCGTCTTCCTCTCCTACTTCAAGTGAGGTCTAGGATTCCCCATCTCAAAGTTCTTCCAGGACTTTCTCTCCGCCATTTCGGCCTTCAGCCACACCACTTGCCCCCAAACGCCATCGTGATGCTGTCCACCCACGCCGCCGTCTGCGAGGCATTCCTAGGAGTTTACCCCACTGTCCAAACCTGGGCCAAATACTTCTTTCTCCGCCAGCAGAGTATTCCAAACCTTTCCAATCCTCTAGTTTCACGCGTGATGACCCAGACGGGTAGCGCTATGATGCTGCAGCGTAGCACTGGGCACCACCCACGGGTACTCGGATTGGATACCGTCCGCAAGTGGCAGAGAGGTTTCCTCTATGTGAAGAATGATAGCTCCTGCTGCAAAAGGAGAGAAGGCCGTGGACAGAATTGGGCTCCCGAGTTCTAGAATGCCCTTCCTACTTGACAGAATTGGGGGTATAACCCCAAGAAGACGGTGCCTGATGTCGTCCAGGTAGACAAGCGCCTGGAGCAGCTGGTGAAGGAAGGACTCCTTCAAGACGATCCAATAGCCTGCTGGGTGGAGCGCAGAGTACTCCCGCTTCAGCACAGGGTACACAAGATGTGCTACATGGGTGGCCCCCGTGACTGCACCCGGATGACCACCTTCGAGCTCACCAGAGCAGAGGTGGCGATTTGGGCCAAGTCCATTCTGCGGAGCACCCTCACCGAGAATTGGTACTACGGCTTCGTGCCGTATATCCTCACTAAACCCATCCCCCATGTGAGTTTTCTTCTCTGTATGCTTAATGTTTGCACTTGATGCCGAATAGATTTCCTTTGCTAGTACTCAGCTTCATATGCTTTATGCTTGCACGCTGTACCGAATAGGACTCCTCTGTTAGTACTCAGCTTAATATGATTTATGCTTGCATGCTGTACGAATAGGACTCCTATGCTAGAACTTAGCTCAATATGCTTTATGCTCGCATGCTGTTCAGAGTAGCGCTCTTAGCATTTTGTGCTTTGTGTCTGCATGTTAGACTGAGTAGAACCTTTACTTGTTTACCTCTTCTGGTCCTTAGCATTTAGTGCTTTCTGTTTGCACGCTAGACCGAGTAGAATATCTATTCTGTCGGGCCTCGACTTAGTGTGCTTTCTGTTTGCACTTTCAGCACATCGCTCGGCAGAAAAAGGAAGACCACGCCATCTTCGAAAAGAACTGGAGACCGGACCGGACTGAGGATGACGAGACAGCGTACGACATCCAGGATACGCTCTGTATCCCCGTGCCGGTCAGGACGGTAAGTCCCGCGTTGACGCTTCTATCCAGGACTGGTCAGAGGATGAAGAAGGTGACCGAGTTCACCTTGTTGCCTGCTTGCCGCGCGCTTTGATCCTTTTCACTTCCCTATTCTGATCTTTTGCTTCTTTCAACTACAGAGGAACCAGACCTGGAGGAGAGAGGAACCCATAGACGTGGTTCCCGTCTCCATAGCTGCCCCCACCAACACCAGGAAGAGAACGGGTAGCGGGGCACTGGAGCCCCCTTCCAAGAAGATCAAGAAGAGGCCAGGAAACAACCCAACCCGCGCAAGAAGCCCCCCACCGTTGATGGGTAAGTGCCTCCTTCTCTGCACATTCTGATCTTCTTTCTTTTCTTTTTATTTTCCTTCAGGACGCCCACGACGCTGATGCCACCAACGAACCAGCTCCCCGGAGGAAGAGAAAGCCAATTCGAGAACTCGTGGAGCTCTCCGATGATGAAGGGGATGACATACCAGAGGCCAGGACGCCGGTGTCCTCCCCCCTCCGAGAAGAACAAGACCGTGGCGCCGAGAACACTGGCGTCGAGATGGAGACCGGGCGCACCCTGGAGCAGCCGCAACCTAGCGAGCAGCACGCTGCCCAGGATGCCACCAACATCGAGAGGCCACCAACTCCCCAGCTACCTCCGCTGAGGAGCCAATCGACAACTCTGCCGACAGCGGCAAGACGACGCCATCAAGGAGAGACCTGACCCTGCTGCGAAGCAGCAGCAAGATGATACTGTTGCGGAGCAGCCAGACCCCGCTGCCGAGCAGCGGTAGAAGATCCTTCAGTGGAGCGGCCAAGGACCCCACCTGCAGAGAACCGAGCTGAGGAGCAGCCACCACGCCAAGATCCAGTGCAGCCGGATGCTGCGCCAGCCAGCCACACATGCGCCACCACCGAAGAAAGTGCCTCCGCCTCCATAGCCGGCTCCTGCGCCTTCCACCAAGAAGCAGCCAGCACCCTCCACCGCAAGGTGATCCCGCAGGCAACCAGGAAGAAAACTCCACGAGGCGCAGCGCAGGCTGGTGCGCAACCAACCGGGCAGCGGCAAGCTGGGCAACAACAGCTGTCCCTCCAGCCATCAGGGCCCCAGAAGGGCGGCCATGTCGTGGGATAATCAACGGCAGACGTTACCGGGGGTAACTGATCTTGGGGCAAGACGACACAGGCGTTTGGGAGAGGGTTTAGCTCAGAGGAAAACATGATGGTATTTGATCTGGTAGCCGGCAATCAAGTCGCCGAGTCTCCGATCTCGATATATTAACTCAACTCTCGTGTTACACTGGATGCTCGATACCAAGCGATATTGCTAGAACTCTTGGATCCCTAAACTAGACCGAGGGGCCGGTTTATAAAGCACCCGGACCCCCTGGCTTGCCCTCCAAGCGCACCCTGAACCCTACCCGGACACCGCATACGAGAAAACCCTAACTTTCCTTACCGTAACCCACAATCCGGGTTACGAGGCCTACGAACTTGGGCCTTCCAGAAGCTCCTTTATCCTTAGCCGGATCTTGCGCAACGTCCATTGGGCCGATTTACACCTTGGTGTTGGCCTACCGGGTTATCATCCCTCCATCAGTAGTCCCCAGAATAGCTTGGGCTTCACGAGGTTCTCTTTGAAGCGCACGCTATTCCCTGCAAAAATTATCAAACTTACAAACTCAATGGAGGCCGGGTTAAATTGCTTTGATAAACAGCTAGGCCTAACTCCACGGTGGCCATATAATAACCCGGCTTTCTCCAAGTCCTTTACTTAGCTTTCCGGGTCAACGCCCTAATAAGAATGTTAAAGATCCGATTTTCTTTACTCGATAATTGCCCCTAATGTTGCGGAGAAGATCTCCTTCTTATCTCTGTCCGGATATCACGTCCAGCACTTAAAGCATCTCTCGCAAAATCCGTGCAGATGGCCGTTACTCCGAAATTTTTGGTTCCCGCTCGTTGAGCCAGGTTTATCCACCCGCACCCCTTATAAATAAGTGCTTAGGGGCAAACCTAACCCCGACGGCTCATTCCCCCCTTTCCTATTTCTCTTTGCTCCCGCACTCAAGTTCACAGAGCACCATCACGGAGACCTCACGCGCATCACCGGAGCCCATCCGCCGCCGGCTGCGCTCCGCCACGGTTCGCCCCGCCGCCGCCGGAACCCGCCGTCGTGCCCCCGACCCGCCCGCCGGGAGTCGCAAAGGGGCACCAAGACTGCGCCATTTGCCTCCGCCGGGCTTTACTCCAATCTCCTCCAGTAAGTTTCTTTATCCATCAACTTGGCCTTGCAATTTCTCGATCTATTTCAGATTGGATCTGAGTCAACCCGCCGGTCGTTTTTTCTTGTCATGCCGAATTAGGTCGCTCGAATCCATTCTAGCTCATCCAATAGATTGAATATAGACTCCACTTCATCCCCCTATCGCCCTTAATCATTAATTTCACCGTAAATCTGGAAATGAAATCTCCAATCTAAGCTCGGGCCGCCCCAATTTTCCGCGCTTGCCTCCGATACCGGAAAATCCTCTTCTTCCGGTTCTTTTACTTGCGATAGATACACGAGCAACCACCCGTCTTCTTCAGACACTTTTCAATACGTAAATACCCCATAGTTTCTATAATGATGCTTGATACCCGGATAACTCCTAGCTTTCAATACGTAAATACCCCCATATATGAATAGTAACTTTAGAATCAATAATATACTGCCTAAATTTATCACAAGCAAAAGCTACAGCTAGGAACTCTTTCTCAGTGGTAGCATAATTCTTTTGAGCAGCATCAAGAGTTTTACTAGCATAATGAATAACATTTAACTTCTTATCTACCCGCTGTCCAAGAACAACACCTACAACATAATCACTAGCATCACACATAATTTCAAACGGTAAATTCCAATCAGGGGGTTGAACAATAGGGGCAGATATAAAAGCCTTCTTTCAAATTTCAAAAGCTTCTTTACAATTTTCATAACAAACAAAAGGTACATCCTTTTGAAGAAGATTAGTAAGAGGCTTTGATATTTTAGAGAAATTTTTAATAAACCTTCTATAGAAACCAGCATGACCAAGAATACTACGAATACCTTTGACATCCCTAGGACAGGGCATTTTCTCAATGGCTTCAACTTTAACTCTATCAACTTCAATACCTCTTTCATAAAGTGGCATTTCTCCCAATTAAGAACAAGATTAGTCTCCTCACATCTCTGCAAACTTTATCAAGATTCTGCAAACAATTATCAAAAGAAGTTCCATAGACGGAGAAATCGTCCATGAAGACTTCCACAATTTCTTCACAAAAACCATGAAAGATAGCAGACATGCATCTTTGAAAAGTAGCAGGAGCATTACATAAACCAAAAGGCATACGTCTATAAGCATAAGTTCCGTAAGGGCAAGTGAAAGTTGTTTTCTCTTGATCAGGCTTCCTAACAACAATTTGAGAGAACCCAGAATAACCATCAAGAAAGCAAAAGTGAGTTTTCTTAGACAACCTTTCTAACATTTGATCAATAAAAGGCAAAGGATAATGATCTTTAACTTTGTTAACCTTCCTAAAAATCAATGCACATCCTATAACCAACCACTACTCTTGAGAAATAAGTTCATTATTTTCATTTGGCACAACAGTCATACCTCCTTTCTTGGGGACACAATGCACATGACTAACCCATCTACTATCAGCAACAGGATTCATAATACCAGCGTCAGGGAGTTTCAATACCTCATTTCTTACCACATCCTTCATCTTAGGATTTAAACAACGTTGATGTTCAACAAGTGGCTTTGCATCAGGTTCAATATTAATAGCATGCTGACATATAGTAGGAGAATTCCCCTTCAAATCATCAAGAGTATAACCAATAGCACCTCTGTGTTTCCTCAATATTCCCAATAATCTCTCCTCTTCTTTACCAGAAAGTTTAGAACTAATAATAACAAGATATAATTTCTTATCATCAATATGAGCATATTTAAGATTGTCAGGCAAAGGCTTTAAATCAAAAACAGGATCCTCCTTGGGTGGTAATGTGGTACCCAAGTCTTCCACCGGTAAATTATGTTCAGCATCGTTGGCTGATGTAGGAAAATCTCGTCAATTTCATTTCTTTCTTCCATAAAGACATCACTTTCGTGGTCTTCCATGTATTGCTGCAAATGATTGTTAGGAGCAAGAGGAATAGTAGCCAATTGTTTAACTCTATGATTCTCATTAGGTAATTCATTCATAAGGTTTTAGCAAATTTGGAGAAATTAAATTCATAAGACGCTCCATCAAACTTTGTAAGTATTTTCTCCTTTTTACAATCTATAACAGTACCACAAGTTTTTAAGAAAGGTCTACCAAATATAATAGGACAAGTATCACTAGCAGAAGTGCCTAGTACTAGAAAATCAGTAGGATATTTAGTTTTACCACATAAGACCTCCACATCTCTAACAATACCAATCGGAGAAATAGTTTCCCCATTAGCAAGTTGAATAATCACATCAATGTCTTCAAGTTCACAAGAACCAATTTCATGCATGATTTCTTCATAAAGCTCATAAGGAATAGCACTAGAACTAGCACCAATATCACACAAACCATAATAGAAATGATCACCTATCCTAACAGATAGCACAGGAACACTAGGTTTCCTAGGTTTACTAGGATGAGAGACAATATTAGAAGCATCTTCACAAAATATAATGTGTCCCTCTTCTACATTTTCACAAACAAGGTCCTTTACTATTGCTACTGTATGTTCTACAGTTATTTGTTCCTCGGGTTCTACAGGTTTCCTTGCACTTTTATTAACCACACTAGCTAACATAGAATGTTCTTTACCTTAGCAGGGAAAGGCATTTTCTCAATATAAGGTTCAGACACAATAGAATCAACGGTATATATGAACTTCTATATCTCTAGCAGGAACACAATTAACAATATCTTTATAAGGTGCATGGTACTTATCCCATTCCTTTTTGGGAATATCAATATAAGAAGCAAAAGCCTTATATAAGTTTGCAACAACTTGAGAATCAAGACCATAAACAATACTAACATTATGAAAATCATCGGATGACATAAAAGTTTTAATGCATTCATAATCATAATTTATACCTGACTTTATACCTTTGTCATTCTCCCATCCTTCAGTGTTTTCTTCAATACGGTCAAGAATATCCCATTTAGCTTGATCCTTCATACGTGTAAATGATCCAGAACAAGAAGCATCCAATAAATCCTTATCATGAAGAGAAAACCTTGCATAGAAATTATTAATAACAATATTACTGGGGAGCTCATGAATGGGGCACTTGAGCATTAGTAACTTCAATCTCCCCCATTCTTGGGCAATACTCTCTCCTCATGAGGCCAAAAATTATATAATTCCGATCTCTATGAATTTCACTGGAGGATAGAATTTAGAATAAAAGAGAGGCACAATTTCCTCCTATCCAATAGTCTGGCTATTTTTCAGCAATTTGAACCATTCAGCGGCTCGGCCTGTCAATGATATAGAGAATAATTTCCTTTTCACTTGGCCCATTGTAATACCTGCACACTTGAACAACTCGCATAATTCATGTAAAAGAGCAAATGATCACCAGGATGGACAGTTCCATCACCTAAATAGCAGTTATTCATAACATGTTTAACAATCTTTATAGGTATTTTAGAAGGATCCATATCATCAGGCGGTGGGTCACTTACTACCCTAGCAGTGGCAGCAGTGCCTGCAAGTAAGGACACAAAAGGAGATCCAAACATAGTGCAATAAAGCAGTAGTCAGTAATAAAAACAACACTTACAACAGAAGCTTCCTTTATCAATTCCACTTCCCAATAGCGCTTAGGTCCCGGCAACGGCGCTAGAAAATAGTCTTGATGACCCACAAGTATAGCGGTATCGTACTACTTTTGATAAATAAGAGTGTCGAACCCAACGAGGAGCAGAACGTGTTGACAAGCAGTTTTCGATGAAGAAATAACAATAAATACTAAAAGATAAATTGTAGGGGTTTTTGATATTGCAGATAAATAAAGTGCGAGTAAATAAAATGCAGTAATAATAATTGCAGCAAGTGGCCCAATCCTTTCTTCAGCAAAGGACAAGCCGGTGAGTTTACTTATGATTAACAAACGTTCTCGAGGACACACGAGAGGTTTCTGTCAAGTACTTTTGTTTCATGCCTCTGAATAATCTTTAGTGTTTTGATAAGTGTTGTGTGGGTGAACCTATGCTAATGTACCGTCCCATCCAAGACTAATACGTACTTGTGATTATACCCCTTGCACGCATCCGCAACTACAAGAAAGTAATTAACAAATAAATCTAACCACAACTTTAAACTCCGGGATCCACACTCCCTCGTGCAATGGTTTCCTAACGAGGGTTTAGGTTTCTGTCACTCCGACAGCCCCACAATTAGTAGCTAAATACACGATTCATCCCCCTAGGCCCATAAATGGTGAATTATCATGTAGTCGACATTCACATGACCCACTAGAAGAATAACACCACAACTTAAATATCAAACCATTAATATTACTCAACATTACTTCACTACTAACAACTTGACTTCTCCCATGTCCCCAAGAACAAGACGAACTACTCACAAGACATCATATGGATCATGATCAGAGATGATATAATGGTGATTAACAATCTAGACATAAACCTAATCCAATGGTTTCACTCAATAGCATCAACTACAAGTAGTAATCAACACCGGGGAAGTTTCCCTTATGAAATAGACAAGATTCAACCCTAGATGTTACAACGGAACGGAGTGGAGCTGAGGGTGATGATGGTGGAGATGATGATGATGATGACGATGATAATCCCGATGAAGTCCAGCTCGATGACGGTGACGATGGCGATGATTTCCCCACTCCGAGAAGGAATTTCCCCGGCAGATTTCTCCCTGTCGGAGAGCTTTTCTCTCTCTGTTGTTTTCCGTCCCGCAGACGCACCAGAAAGACTCCTCGATGATTCTCTGTGTCTCAGGGTTCCCGGGGGATGAAGTACATCGAAGGGGCAAGCCAGAGGTGGGCCAGGGCCTCCTCACCACCCCCAGGCGCGACCAGAGGTGGGCCCGCGCCTGGGCATGGTGAGGGCCCTTGGTGGCCCTCCTCCGGCTCCCCTTTTGGCTTCCTCCATCTTCGGGTGAAATAGGAACTTTCCGACAATTTCCGGAGTGCTCTGATCTTCGCGAATATGATATCCTCACGCTCCGTTTTCCGGCAGAATTCTGACTCCGGGGTTCAACTCTCCAATTATTGGAAAAACATGCAAAATAGGTGAAAACATAAGTATGATGCTCCAATATGAAATATATCAATGAATAACAACAAATTATGATATGAAATAGTGATGCAAAATGGACGTATCAGTGCTCTCCTGTCTTATTCCCATATGTAGGGAAGAAAGGTTAACGGATTTTGTTTAACGTGAGAATGTGAAGGCGAGGTCTATACTAGTTATGTATAGAAAAGTACAATGGAAAAAGTTATACTATTTGAAAGGTCAAGTAAACATTTAGTGGTCATCCATTCTAATACTGGAACGACAAGCCACTGGCAGCAGCTGTTGTTACATTGCAATGATGCAAACAAGATTAGGTGTTATATGTACTTTCATGTTTGGTATGCATCAGTTCATACATTTGATGGATTGTTACATCCATATATGTAATTTATTAGTTTTGTCAATGAATATATTGGGCCACTTCATAAGGATCGAAGCTGGGTACTAGTTAGCAATGATATAGGCATATATATACGACATGCTCTCTTACCACCCAACATTTTCTTCTTCGTCTACGATCGATCGATGGAAGTTCTAGTACGACTTGGTGTCTCACGCTTGCATTAATTTTCGAAGGAAAGCTTCTCGTGTACAATGAATGCCTAGCATAATAGCTAGATATGTTAGGTGATCAACAAACTAGTAGTAACGTAAATCCACTTTCCATTAACAATAATTTTCCTCAAGTCGTGTGATGTGAAAAGGAGACAACACTACTTTCGGTTGGCAGAATGGGTGGACTTTACTGCCATGTTGCCAAAAAAACCCAGTGAATTATTGTGAGTCCTGGACATTACCATGAATAATTGGAATATATCATTTTCTGAACTAGTATTTTCTTTAGTTGTTTAGTTGCATTTTATTGATTTGGTTGATGTATATTGGGCCACAATGTGCGCTCCATAATGCCATATGTGTACTAGGTGACAATTATAAGGACATACCACGTGTTCGCTTACGGGAAAGCATACATGTTTCTTCTGTGATGGACATAAGTTTTGGTCCGACTTGGTGTTTAAGGCTCAGATTAATTTTAGCGAAGCTCCATGGTCAAATGGCTAGCACAACAACTAGATGTTAGGTGATAAACAAACTAGTAACATAAAGGGATGAGCTGCTATTAACATCTGTCGAAAAAGAAAGAGAACCATTTGGTGCAAGTCGTGCAATTGGACATGAACTAGTTGTTTTTTCTTTGGACTCCTTAATTGGATTGGGGCCGGTCGTGTGCGCCCGCATCATCTCTGATCCAGCTTAATCGGGCTACGGAAGCTCTGTTTGTGGTTGTCAACTTGGGACATGTCTGCACCAAGATTTCCATGGGATCAAAACATGAGGAGAATTCTATGGCACGAGTGCAAGTGGTGAAGACGTGTCTTAGATGCGCTAATGACTTTACTTAACAGGAAGTGGTACATGTCCTGCAGTAGTGGCATCCACAAGTGGGGGCATCAGCATTGGAGGACATCTTTATTGGTGGTTCCCCTTTGAGTACCGAGTCGTGATTTTCAGGAGGAAAGCCAAATAGTTGGCCTTTATTGGTTGTGCCTGGCCGTGGCCTTGTTGAAGGCATTGCTTTTGGGAACATGGTATTTCTCTAGGGTAAAAATCTAATATCTTCGACGGGGCAACGATAGCGCATGCTTTGTGTCCTTCTGAAGGTGTTACTTTTGGAGAACCACCTTTGTAGTCCATGTGTTGTCTTTGGTGGTGGTTAGAGTGTTGTTGTTGCGGGTCATTGCTCACTCTGGAGGGTCTATTTTCTCTCTTTATTTTCTTTTTTGGCTGTGTGCATCCTGGATGTTTTACACATCTTGTTGGTGAAGAGGCTGAGTGTAATTGGTATCTACGCGATATTGATATATTCCTGTTATTAAAAAAGTTCGTGCAAGATGAAGCTATTTTCCGCTAGCAGAATGCTTGGTCTCTACTGCCATGTTGCGAAAAAAGAAAACATAACTAATTATACCCAATGAATTATTAGCAAAGATGGACGTAGGACATGCCCGCTAACTGGAAGCATGTTTCTTCTATGATCCACAGAAGTTTTGCCGCGATTTGTTTAAAGTAATTTTCTGAAATTTGTTTAAAGTATTTTCGGCTAGATGTTGGGTGATCAACAAATGAGTAACACAAACTCGCTTGCCATTAACATCTGTCGAAAAAAAACATGTAATGTGAGTCGTGCAATTTTATAAGGACACGGGTAGAACACTAGCTACCAGAATGCTTAATCTCTTACTGTGTTCACAACGTGCCATGTTGCAAAAAACGCATTACGGTGGAATATATGATTTGCTGAGCTGGTCTTTGAGTATTTGTTGCATAGTTGATCATCAAGTCCTGCTCCGTCTAATTTTGCTACTTAGACCCGACCGGTGGGTCTGAACGGTTAGAAACCGGTTTAACATGCTAAAATGCAAGAATCACTGTTATCTATCAATGAGATGCCTCAATGCGGCGGTCGTTTTTGTCAATTTCATTAAAGAAGGTGGTTCGGTGACAACACCACCCAAAAAGTTATTGTTTTGTGTTATTTATTTTTTTCAGTAAGAAAGGAATTTTTTTACGGGTGAAAAGACGAGGTCTGTACTAGTTATATATAGAAAAGTATAATGGAAAGTGTTATATCATTTGAAAGGTCAAGTAAACCTTCAATTGTCATCTGTTCTAATACTGGAACGACGGGTAACTGGCAACAACTGTTGTTAAAAATTGCAATGGTACAGACAAGATTAGATGGTTTATATGCTGGCATGACTTCATACATTTAACGGATTGTTATGGTCGTATATGTAATTTATTAGTTTCATCACTGAATATATTGGGCCATTTCATAAGGATGGAAGATGGGTACTAGCTAGCAATGATATGGACATATATGCGACATGCTCGCTTACCGCCAAGCATGTTGTTCTTCCATGACCGATCAATAGAAGCTGCAGTACGATTTGGTGTCTCACGCTCAAATTAATTTTCAGAAATGCATTAATTTTCTATGGAAAGCTTCCCACGTATGATGAATGACTAGCATAACGGCTAGATATGTTAGGTGATCATCAAGTAACAAATCCACTTTCCATTAACATTAGCTTAGTGCAAGTTGTGCGATGCGAAAAGGAGATACCAGTATATTCCGGTAACAGAATGGTTGGTCTCTACTGCCATGTTGCGAAAAAAAAAAAATGAAAACACACCCAATGAATTATTGTGTGTGCTCGACATTACCGTGAATTATTGGAATATATCATTTGTTGAACTAGTCTTTTATTAAGTTGTTTAGTTGCATTTTATTGGTTTCTCTGATGTATATTGGGCCACAATGTGCACTCCATAATGGGAGATGTGTACTAGGTAGCAATGGTAAGGACGTACGACGTGTTCACTTAGGGGCCAGCATATTAAGTTTCTTCTGTGATGGACCGAAGTTTTGGTCTGACTTATTGTTTAAGGCTCAAATTAATTTTCTGAAATGGAGATTCTCTCGTACAAAATGGCTAGCACAACAGCTAGATGTTAGGCGATGAACAAACTAGTAAGATAAAGTGATGAGTTGACATTAAGATCTGTCGAAAAAGAAAGAGAAAACATTTGGTGCAAGTCGTGCAATTGGATAAGGATGCAAATAGAGACTAGCTAGCAGCAGCTTGGTCTCTACTTTGTTCACGACGTGCCATGTTTGCAGAAGTCTTTGATTATTTTGGTGCTTAGTTGATCAACTGGATTGTTCTATTAGTAAGAAACCCATTAACCTCTGGATCAGAGTTGCACCCACGATCAAGAACGACTCATTTGGTGCGCTGAGAGCAATGCATTGCAAGGCGCGGGGCGCTATATAAGCATTAGCACCTGTGCATGTAAGAATACAACCTATCAAGATGGCTTCCTCCACGCCTTACCTTGTCCTCCTCTTGTGCCTCACCAGCTTATCGCTTATTGCGGCAAGAACAAATTACGAGGAGGAGGATTCCGCGGTGGGTGCTCTTCTCCGAGTGGATGACCAAGTACTCCAAGCACTACTCGTGCAACGATGAGGAGGAGACGCGGTTCCAAAACTTCAGGGAAAACAACAACTTCATTGTGGGCAAGGCCAAGCCGACGACCCAAAACAAGCCCCGGTACGGCCTGAACTTCCTCGGCGACCGCACCCCCGCGGAGGTCGTCGAGCAGTACACCGGGTCCAGCAACATCAGCTTCCATGCCGTGAAGCCCACCAAACTGCCCTCCCCCTACCACCCTTCCAAGCGCTGCGTCGACTGGCGCTCCAGCGGCGCTGTCACCGGCGTCAAGTTTCAAGGCACTTGCTGTAAGTTGTCAAGCTATTCATTCCCCTTGGTGCAAAGTTAGTTATAGTATATGTATCTGCGTGTTTGCTCAATTACACAATGTTATGGGCAGTATCTTGCTGGGCGTTCGCTGCGGTGGCGGCAATCGAAGGCATGAACAAGATCAAGACGGGGCGGCTGGTGTCGCTGTCCGAGCAGCAACTCGTGGACTGCGACACCCAGAGCAGCGCCTGCAGCGGCGGCACCTCAGACACGGCCCTCGCCCTCGTGGCCGCCCGCGGCGGCATCACGTCGGGGGAGAGGTACCCATACAAGGGATTCCAGGGCAACTGCGACGTGCGCAGGCTGTCGTCCGACCACCAGGCGTCCGTCAAAGGCTTCAAGGCCGTGCCGCCCAACAACGAACGTCAGCTCGAGCTGGCCGTAGCCAGGCAGCCCGTCACGGTGTACATCGACGCCAGCGGGCCTGACTTCCAGTTCTACAAGGGCGGCATCTACCGCGGCCCTTGCTCCGCCGATCCGGCAGAGCTCAACCACGCCATCACCATCGTCGGCTACTGCGAGAAGGCCGGCGAAAAGTATTGGATTGCTAAGAACTCGTGGAGCGACGACTGACAAGGGATACATCTACCTCGCCAAGGACGTGCCCGGGAAGACGGGCACCTGTGGTCTCGCAGCCTCGCCCTTCTACCCCACGGCTTGACCACACACAGGCCGGGTGTGATATCCAAGGATTTGTTTCCATTCATTTAGGTTTTTCCCTTTCGAGTTTATTGTGATACTGCAAAACAATTTTTTACTACACTATATGTACTACTTCCCTTTCGTTCAATCAGTAGATCATGCATGTATAATTAATGGCATTGCCTGGGAGTAATAAATTTTTGGTTTTGCTTTTTTTTTATTAGAAATGGGAGCGTGCGCCCCGGGCTCTGCATCAGGTATATGCACACATCCGGTTTTTATTAAAATAATAAAGCATTCAAGTGTAGTGTCTATTACAACTTAGCCACAAAAATCAACCATCCAAAGATAACAAGGCTAATCATGAATCCGTTTAGAATGAAGCCACCCAGTCTGGCTGTAAATAGCCCGCACGACCGCCATCGGCCGGGCACAACCTGTATCCATAAGTCCTCGCTGATTGGCAGGGAGGAGATAGGACCACATCTGAATAGAATAAACCGCTTTGTTTACAACCTGCAAGAAGTGAACATTGTTTTGTCTGTTAAAAACAACATCATTTCGACAATTTCAGATACTAGAGAAAGGCTGCGACACCAATTCGAATTCGTGCCTTAGTTTTCCTATCGATACCATTTAGCCATCCACCAAACATATTCGCAATGCTATGGGGAGGATAAATGCTAAACGTGAAATGAATAAGACGTCAAATATCGCGAGCAAAAGGACAAGATATAAATAAGTGTTCGACAGACTCATCTGTATCGCAAAAAACACATTTTTTAATCCTATCCATTTACGTTTTAACAAATTATCCTTCGTAAGAATAACTTTTCTATTAAGAAACCACAGAAAGATTTTAATCTTTAGAGGTATCTTTAATTTCCACAAGTATTTACGTAAAATAACCGTGGAACCATGAAGTAGATCAGCATAGAAAGATCGAACTGTAAACATGCCATCAGTAGCTAGGCGCCATCGGAAAACATCAGGCGTATCACTCAGCGAAACAACCATTAACCTCTCAACTAAATGCATCCATAGATCTCTCTGTTGTTCTACCATTGGTCCACGAAAGGGAACATTAAGAGGATTATGAGATAGCACGTTTGCTACCGTAACATTCTTATGAGAAACCACATTATACAGAGCAGGATATTGTTGTGACAACGATTCATCACCTAACCAAATATCCTCCCAAAACCTCACCCTCACCATCTCCCAAAGAGAAAGCCCCTCATGAGAAAAATTTGTGCTTAACTTTCATAATACCTTTCCAAAAGGTGAATCCGATGGTTTAGCTTGTACTTGGAATAACGTTTTTATCCCCTAAGTACATATTAGTGAGTAATTCATGCCACACTCCCTCTTCATGCAGCAACTTGTATAGCCACTTGCTCAACAAACACAAATTTTTAATTTGTAACACCTCAATTCTCAGACCCCCTTGGTCTTTAGGGCGACAAACAATATTCCACTTAGAAAGTCGATACTTTTTCTTCTTAACATCACTCTGCCAGAAGAATCTGAATCGAAAGAAATCCAATCTCTTCCGCACCCCCACCGGAATTTTAAAAAAAAAGAAGAAACATCGGTAAGCTAGTGAGCACAAAATTTATCAAAATGAGGCGATCCCCATATGAAAGCATCTTTCCTGCCCAGGAACTTAACTTCTTCTCAAAACGATCTTCAATTGGTTTCCATTCTTTGTTTAGGAGTTTCCTATAATGAATAGGAATACCTAGATATTTAAAGGGCATTTCCCCCACCTCAGAACCAAAAATACGGCGGTAATCATCTTGAGCCTCCTTTGCTTTACCAAAACAATATAATTCTCTCTTATGAAAGTTAATTTTTAGGCATGATAATTGCTCAAACATCGCAAGAATGAGCTTCATATTCAGCGCCTTCTCAAGGTCATGCTCCATAAATAAAATAGTGTCGTCAGCATATTGAAGAATAGAAACCCCACCCTCGACTAGATGAGGTATCAGTCCCCCAACTTGGCCATCTTGCTTTGCACGCTCAATCAAGACAGCCAGCTTGTCCGCAACTAAATTGAAAAGGATGTGCGATAACAGATCCCCCTGCCTTAAACCTTTTAGAGTCTGAAAATAATGACCGATATCATCATTAACTTTTATGCCAACACTACCACCCTGCACCCTTGCTATCCCAATGACACCAAATAGGTGAAAAACCCTTCATCCTCAACACTTGTTGGAGGAAGGACCAATTAACTTTGTCATAAGCTTTTTCAAAGTCTATCTTAAATAGAACCCCATCCATACGTTTTGTTTTTTAACTCATGTATCGTTTCATGTAGCACTACCACACCTTCCAGAATATTTTGACGCATGTATAATTAATGGCATTGCCTGAGAGTAATAAATTTTTGGTTTTGTTGATTCTCAATCAAACTTACAAAGTCTCGGTCGACTCCGGAATTATAATCGGTCTGCTTCGTGATCGCCCGTGAAGGCTGGGATGGATGGAGCCATTGCATGATTTTTAGCTAGGCTGGGCGATCTAGCTCACGGAGAGGGAGGTGACAGGCAGGGGCGGCGCTAGGCGTATTCTTGGGTTTTCACATGAATACCCATGGTTTTTAAAAACAATGTTGATTTGGCAAAGAAAATAATGATAATTTTTGAAAAACAGCAATGATTTTGATAAAATGAATACACATGAATACCCAGTTGCAAATTCCTAGAGCCGCAACTGGTGACAGGGTTGGTTAGCAAAGGGAGTGGAGCTGGATCGGATCCCGAAACCGAAGTGGGCGGTGTTGGGTAAGATCTTCCCTATGAGGAAGTTGATCATCAACGCTCTAGAATGACAAAGTAGAGATTTTGGGGACTCCACAAACCTGCACAATTCAAGGACATCGGTCATAATAGGGTTGTGCCTACGGCCGAGGCGATCTCTAGCAGTAAAATTGGACGGACCACGATTCAGAGGAGGTCGGAGGAGAAATGGAGATGGCTCACGGGTTTACAATAGGTAGGGCCAGGGCGTTGATTTGGGCTGTCTATTGTAACACCCCAACTTTTGGGAAGCCAGATGAGCACCTTTATTAGGAAAGCCAAAAATGAGGGGCAACAGAAACTTTTTGAAAAGGTTGACTAATACTTGTGTTTTACTTCTCTTTGCTTTGTTGTTTGTGTTTGTGTTTGTCTTTGTGTTTATGTTTGTCTTTGTTTTTGTTAAACCCTAATAGTAACACAGTAATCATAACCTACTTAAAACTTACCCCCTTGTGATCAAGTCATGACAAGAAAATTTACCACCTTCATCTATCACCTTATTTTGGCCAAACACTTTTAAGCATGTTTTGATTTTAGCAACAACCCAAAAGCCAAGTTTTCGAGAAAATGAAAGGTATTTTCCAAACTATATATGAGAAGTATTATGAAGGTAATCATCTCCTACCTATTTTCAACCAAGTTACTTTTACAAGTATTTCAAAAACCCCACCTTACTTCCTCCTTTGCAAAGACTATAAGTGGGGAGTATATTACACCTATGTTTTATCTCTTTTTTTTTTGAAAATAACAAGCTTTGGTGTTGAGCTCCATAACAAAAACATCTTTTCATGATATTTAATCACTATTTTCTCATTATTTGATAAAACACTGGAATTGGTGTGAAAACAAAATTTCTTGAGTGGACATGATTGTCTAGTTATTACTTGCTTAATGTGTGATCATTCCCCGTGGTTGCCTTGAAGTGATTATACTTGCCTTTTTGTGAATGCGTGTTGATCTATAAATGAAACCTACTTATAACAAGACCAGGCATCAGTATGAGATTCAAATCATATCTTAAGCCATCCTCTTATCTATTAAAAACATTCCAACTTTGGAGTCATGCCATTATGGGAAGATCTTGATCTTTTTCATCAATGCACCATCATGGATCTCATAGTCCATATCTATAATTTCTATCCAAGTTGTGAAATTTGATATTGAAACTCTTTAGCATTTTCTTTCAAAGTCCTTTTGAAGCCACTCCAAATTAGTGGCTATATTCCCCTTACCCCGTTGCATTTTGACAATCTTTCTAAAAATCACTCCTAATTATTTTTGAGCTCAACCAACCTTCCCTTGCCATCATCATGACCTCTCACCTCTAGCTAGTCCATTTCTTTAACCTTGGCCATTTAGTTATTTTCTCCAAAGGTTTTGAGGCCTAATAAATAATCTTCTGTTTTCACCATTTTCACTTGAAATATCCAATACTTTCAAAAGGGTTATTTGTTAAAAATAACTTTTGTGACCTATAGGTGCCTCGTAGGTTCTCATGATTTTTGGAAAAAGTAATTTTAGGTACACAATTACCTATTTCTTCAGAGATACACCAAGAGTTTCTCAATATTCAATCCCTAGCTACGAACGATGCCCTCCCTCTTGATTTTTTTCTTGAAATCGACATAGAAATGTTTAAAAAATTCATAAAAATCTAAATGATGTAAGACCTTCGCATGGTGTCATTATATATGTCCTAGTATCCACAAAAAATAATAAACTTGGAATATGAAAGTTCTATTGAAGAGGTGTTCACAGAAACAAGCTATCTTCTACGATGATTCCTTGCTTCCGGGCCAAATAACGGGTGTTATGGCCACATCCATGACATAGTTTGCTAAAATCTGCCCATATTCTACACAAAGATGCATCTTGGAAGGACGGACAATGTTCACGGAGAAATTTTTCATTTTTATTGCACAAAAAACTATTTCCCATTTTCTAAGTGCAAAAAATGTTTTTTTGAAGCCCCAACCACAAATATGTTGCAAAAATTGAGAAATGCATTTTTTTAAAACACTAGACCATGTTAGATGCACAAATCACCAGATTGTTGGCTGCGAAAAGGTTTCCATGCACCTCTTTTGAAAATGACAAATTCCTGTTGATTCAGCTGGAAACGGGTCAAATTTGAACTACAGGTGCCTCGTAGTTTGCTCATGATTTTTGGCAAAAATCATTATTAGGCACACAACTACCTATTTCATCAGAGATACACCAAGAGTTTCTCAATAGGTTTATTACACATGCTCCTGACGTAAAGGTTTAATATATTACATCGAATGCATCACATAAAAGGTTTCATACATTATTACACATCACCAACATCCATATCTATTGTTTATGTTTTCTTCTTCGCCGTAGCCATGGAGAATCTTCATCATTTAACATGATGCTTGGGTCAGTTTTCACTATGAAGGGCAGAATTTCATGGAACTTATTATAATCTACTAACATGTTTGTCTTGTCATCTACTCCCACGATCTTTCTTTACCCTGAAAGAGCTATGTGGCGCTTTCTCTCATCGGACGATGTATTCTTTTGCTAATTTCTTTTTCTCGGTTTGGTAGACATGTCCTTCACATAGAAAACGTGAGCCACATCGTTGGCTAGGACGAATGGTTCGTCCATGTATGCAACATTGTTGAGATCCACTGTTGTCATGTCGTACTTTTGGTCTACATCTACCCCGCCTCCTGCCAACTTGACCCGTTTGCACCAAAACAAAGGGACCTTAAAAGTAGGTCCATAGTCAAGTTCCCATATCTTCTCTATGTACCCATAATATGTGTCCTTCTTCCCATTGTCGTATGTTGCATCAAAGCGGACGTCACTGTTTTGGTTGGTTGGCTGCCAGGACCCTTTCCAAAGATTACATTTAAATCCTTGACCAGACCAAATACTTCAGCACCAGTACGGGAGAAAGGCTTCGTACGAGTTTCTGCTTGCCATAGAAATGCTTGCCTTTTTTCCTTAAGGAATGGCTGGGTGGAAGAAAATGATGATTGTACGGGTACACATTCTTCCTACATTTATTCATATATATGCTTTATGTTTGATCCAAACAGTGCATCCATGCATTATATCCCTTGTTCGTATGTCCTGAAATGTTACTAAGAGCATGCCAATCATTGATGGTTATGAATAGCAACACTCGTAGGTCAAATTGGTTCCTGTTTGTGCTTATCCCACACACTTCCACCTGGTTTGGCGCAGAACTGGAAAAGTTCATCGACTAATGGCCTTAGGTACACATCAATATCGTTGTCGGGTTGCTTTAGGCCTTGGATGAGCACTGACATCATAATGAACTTATGCTTCATGCACAACCAATGAGGAAGGTTGTAGATACATAGATTCACATGCCAAGTGCTATGACTGTAGCTCTGCTCCCCAAAAGTATTCATGCCATCCATACTTAGACCAAAGCATAAGTTCCTTGCGTCACCTACAAAGTCCTAGAACTCTCTCTCGATTTTTCTTCACTGCCGACCATCAACGAGATGCCTCAACTTGTCGTGTTTCTTATGTTCTTCCATGTGCCATCAAAACAACTTGGCATGCTCTTTGTTTCTGAACAGACGTTTCAACCGTGGTATTATATGAACATACCATATCACCTTGGCAGGAACCCTCTTCCTGGGTGTCTCGCCCTCAATATCACCAGGATCATCTTTTCTGATCTTATACTGCAATGAAGTGCATACCGGGCATTTATCCATATTCTCGTACTTCTCAACGAGGTAGAGGATGCAGTCATTAGGGCATGCATGTATCTTGTGCACGTATAATCCTAGAGGGAAGACAAGCTTCTTTGCTTCGTACGTTTTGGCAGGCAATTTGTTCTTTCTTGGAAGCAACTTCTTCATTAGTACCAACCACTTTTCAAATGCCGAGTCAGTCACACCGGTCTCTGCCTTCCACTTCAGCAGTTCCAGTGTGCTACCCAGCTTCTTCTGGCCATCTTCACAAGTTGGGTACAACAATTTGTTATGGTCCAGTAACATCTGCTCGAATTGCAACCTCTCCTTTTCTGTGTTGCAGCCACGCCTTGCATCAGAAATGACCCGACCAAGATCATCAGCGTGCTCATCTGGTGCCCGTTCTGCACCCCCTTCTTCTTCATTGTCTTCCATTGCGGTATCAGCATATTTAGGGAACATAGATCGGTAGTTATAATCATAGTTCTTTGTTCGTCTCCGTCTTCTATCATAACCCCTCTTTCTCCGTGCTTGGTCCAAATTATAGCCGGACATGAAACCGGACTGAAGCAGGTGGCTCCAAATCACTCTTGAGGAAGTGTGATCCTTCTCATCAAGAACGCACGACTTCTCTATAAGAGGCAGAGCGTCGGTCACCGTACATTCATGGATGGCTCATTTGCATCATAAAACAATATATAAAACACAATCATGATGCTAAAATTAGCACCGCACTGTCTAAACTAGAAAATAGTTGCTAACCTTTTAGGACACTTGGAAACAAAGATGAGGAAGCTTAAGTGTGGCTCGGGCACCTCATATCATATTTGTCTTGTGTGAACTCCAGTGGCATCTAACTAGGCATTTCACCGAACACCTCTAGTGCATATGAAGAAAAAAACTAGCAAAACCTACACCACCTCCCACCAGAAAAAACAAGAGAGAGGGGAGAGGGGCTGACATATATACAGGGCCAGCCCAATAGTCCCGTTCTGAGATACAAACCGGGGCTGGGGGGGGGGGGGCAGGCCGCACAGGGCTGCAAACCCCTTTATTCCGGATTTGTATCTCCTTTAGTCCCAATAGTCCCGGTTTGAGATACAAGCCGGGACTAAATTGAATTTTAAATATTTTGTGAATAAAAAGTATTTCCTAAATTCTTGGTAAAATTACCCAACATTCCTAAGGTCATTTGTAACGTATTTATATAAAAATATTTGCTAGCTTTATTCAAAATTTCAAAGAGAACATTAAAAAACAGATTTGAAATTTTAAAAAGTTTTGAAAGAATTTTTTTTCAAAAAATGGGGAGACACCACCCCTAGACCTAATTTTTCATCCTCTATCAATTGGACATATTTACACTCATATGTTCTATATGAAATTTTGGAGCTAACAACCAAAAACCCTCTCCGCTCTTTCTGATCACTTCTGCAATCATGCATGTCCTGGTCATCTCACTCTCTCTCTCTTCCTCTTCCCTGCACCTGGACACACATAGTTAATCCCTTGACACCCTAGACATTACCACCCTGCTCCCCTCCCTCTGTTGAAACCACAACCATGTAGAAAACAAGAGATAAAGTGCCCTGGCATGCCCGTGATCACCCTCCCCTCCTCCCAACTAGCTCCCTGGACCCACACTCAGCACAAACCCTTATGCTGTAAGGCTCCTCTCCCCTCCATTATCTGTTTGGCGAAGCTGTCGACCTCTCTCTATCATCTTCCTCCTATCATGGGCGCCGCCCACTCCACCCAGCACTCGCTCTCCATGTTCCTCCCGTTCCGGCCGCTCGGTCACGCTCCTCGACACCCCACCTTCTAATAACATCACCAGGCCTCCATTATCTGATGAGACACGAACACTTGCTCGTGCTCTCCCTTCCTATGCCTCTACCACTTCAAACACCTGCGGGTTGCTCGAGCATGGCCGCCATGGACGCCGCCCGTAGAGCATCGAGGCCTGGGCATCCTGAGGCTTCCCCTTCCTCCAAAACTTGTCAATCACTCTCCAATCCCTCCCAATCGACCTTCTGCAGCAAAATCCCTATCCCTAACTCCTTTAATCAACAGAATCGAGCATCACTCCTCCTCCGACAACCTCTTTGTCGAGCCGCCAATTCAGGACTCCTATGCCCCTCCTGGTTCCTCCTAACCCATCTCCTTGGTCCCAATAATTCCTCTGACATCTATTTTTAGTGATTAATCCCCTACATGAGCGCCGCTGTCCAGGACCTACTTCCACCGCTGCCGTCTATCCGCGGAACCGAGGGTGCCATGCGCTTGGTGGTGCTATGGAACCATAAACTCGCCCAAGCACTGACGGACGACCCCTCCAGCGATGCTCCGACGAGGAAGACCTCGGCCCCACCGCGCAGGTGTCCGCCTCCATTTTGTGTTCGTCGCCGACCTTTGACCACATGGCCTCTTGATGGTGCAGATCTTGAACTCGTTGGGATACCCCAAGAGGAGGGTGTGATGAGCATAACGGTAGGAGTTTTCCCCTTAGTTAAGAACCAAGGTTATCAATCTAGTAGGAGAAAGAGGGCCTTCGGAAGGTTGATGCCACTGACGGTGGTGATGGCTCTTGTCGTGGTGTGGAGAAGACAGATGCCATAGGGTGGCTTGAGTTTGGGGCCGATGGACGCTGTAGGTATTCGGGGAGGGATCGCACGTCACGTAGACGCGCTCAGAAACACTGCAAACACCAAGATCTACCCAGGTTCGGGGCCCTCGTGTGGAGGTAACACCCCTACTCCTGCCTACCTCTCTGTATATGGTTTACCGAGTAGCAGTACAAATCAGGCTCTCAGCCGAGTAGCCACTCTCTTGCTCTCTCTCTAACACAGCTCTTGCAATAAATGCTCTCCGGGCCAACGTCCCTCGCCGGAGGGGCTGGGTACCTTATATACTGGTACCTAGTGAGTAAACAATGATTAAAGGTACTCGATATGACAGCTCTACTGCCACCACGACGCACGCCTCCGTGTTCCTGCTGACGTTGCGAGAAGTCGCCGCGCCATCCGGCTGACAGGACTTGTCCACCCTGTCAGTCTCACAGAGTAGGCCCCTGACATGTCCTGTCCCCCTATCAGTGACAAGGCATGACAAGTGCCCACCCTCACTGTACCCACGCCGTAGCGCGGATAATCATGTGCATTGTAAGTTGAACCGCACGCCTGTACGGCTGCGGGATACGCGGGATCTCGTCAGAACGGCTCCATTGACTTTGTGCCCGAGTAAGATTGCTGCCCATCTACTCGGACCACCCCCGAGCTCTACTCGGTCAATTCTGAACTTCACTTGTATCTTCTCCTTGGCCTTCAATACTTATCACCGAGTAGCGTCTACCGGATACCAGATACCGGGTAACCGCCTACCCGGAAAACTGTACCTTGATCTCTGTTTTATCACCTGCCTTACCCCTACTCGGGGGTAGCCCCCGACATTAGTCCCCGAAGCAGGGTCCAGCGAACTTGTTCGTAGGGCCCTGCAAGCTTAAACCAATTTGTCTCCGTGAAGCAGTCTGGCCGAGTTGCTCCTCAACTCGGACACCCATAGTCCTTACTCAAACTTCTCTGATTATGGCTTGGGAGAAATCTTCTCGGTGCCGAGTAGAACACGCCACGCAGAACTCTGCCGAGAACTTATACTTAGCGAAATTTTCAACGCCCTCCCGCTCGATCCAGCACAAATCCATCTTCACGTGTCTAGGGAGGGCACGTGTCACGCAACCGCGCCCCCGACGCCTCGGTTCTGGCGTTACTGCGTGCCACGCGCCCATCACTGCACCTGGGGCCCACGGCCCATTGTGTCACCTCGCCTGTGTACTCGAGAGCCCACGGCCCATGTCTTGTTAACTGCGCCCGTTACGCGCGCATATCGCGCTGTGCGTTTCTAACGGGCAGTTAATCCCACTCTGCACGATCTCACGCACGATCGATCCCAATTCAGTAACTGCAACTGCGGGGATAAATACCCCCACGCCGCCCCAGTCGTCTCTTTCCTCGCACTTTTCCCCAAGTCGCACTCCTTCTCCTCACCTCCGCCTCCACCGCAGAGCGCAGCGCCGCCGCGAGTTCACAGCGCATCGCCGCACTGAGAGCGAAGGGAGAGACAGAGAGAGAGCAACGGTTCCCGCGCACCTCCGCCTTCGTCATCGTCCCCAATCTCGACGCGGCCGCTCCTTCGTCGAACGCACCGCCATGGAGCTCGACAACCTCGCCGGAGACCACGAGGAGGAGATGGCGCCAGCGCGCGCCGACTGGGAGGGATCGGATGTCACCACCGCCGACTGCCAGTGGCTGGTGAACACCTGCTGCGTCCCTCCCGGAATCATCTGCCGCCCTCCCGGCGACAAGATCGTGCCTGCTCCCGAAGCCGGTGAGTATGTCGTCTTCCTCCTACTTCAAGTGAGGTCTAGGATTCCCCATCTCAAAGTTCTTCCAGGACTTTCTCCGCCATTTCGGCCTTCAGCCACACCACTTGCCCCCAAACGCCATCGTGATGCTGTCCACCCACCGCCGTCTGCGAGGCATTCCTAGGAGTTTACCCCACTGTCCAAACCTGGGCCAAATACTTCTTTCTCCGCCAGCAGAGTATTCCAAACCTTTCCAATCCTCTAGTTTCACGCGTGATGACCCAGACGGGTAGCGCTATGATGCTGCAGCGTAGCACTGGGCACCACCCACGGGTACTCGGATTGGATACCGTCCGCAAGTGGCAGAGAGGTTTCCTCTATGTGAAGAATGCTAGCTCCTGCTGCAAAAGGAGAGAAGGCCGTGGACAGAATTGGGCTCCCCGAGTTCTAGAATGCCCTTCCTACTTGACAGAATTGGGGGTATAACCCCAAGAAGACGGTGCCTGATGTCGTCCAGGTAGACAAGCGCCTGGAGCAGCTGGTGAAGGAAGGACTCCTTCAAGACGATCCAATAGCCTGCTGGGTGGAGCGCAGAGTACTCCCGCTTCAGCACCGGTACACAAGATGTGCTACATGGGTGGCCCCCGTGACTGCACCCGGATGACCACCTTCGAGCTCACCAGAGCAGAGGTGGCGATTTGGGCCAAGTCCATTCTGCGGAGCACCCTCACCGAGAATTGGTACTACGGCTTCGTGCCGTATATCCTCACTAAACCCATCCCCCATGTGAGTTTTCTTCTCTGTATGCTTAATGTTTGCACTTGATGCCGAATAGATTTCCTTTGCTAGTACTCAGCTTCATATGCTTTATGCTTGCACGCTGTACCGAATAGGACTCCTCTGTTAGTACTCAGCTTAATATGATTTATGCTTGCATGCTGTACCGAATAGGACTCCTATGCTAGAACTTAGCTCAATATGCTTTATGCTCGCATGCTGTTCAGAGTAGCGCTCTTAGCATTTTGTGCTTTGTGTCTGCATGTTAGACTGAGTAGAACCTTTACTTGTTTACCTCTTCTGGTCCTTAGCATTTAGTGCTTTCTGTTTGCACGCTAGACCGAGTAGAATATCTATTCTGTCGGGCCTCGACTTAGTGTGCTTTCTATTTGCACTTTCAGCACATCGCTCGGCAGAAAAAGGAAGACCACGCCATCTTCGAAAAGAACTGGAGACCGGACCGGACTGAGGATGACGAGACAGCGTACGACATCCAGGATACGCTCTGTATCCCCCGTGCCGGTCAGGACGGTAAGTCCCGCGTTGACGCTTCTATCCAGGACTGGTCAGAGGATGAAGAAGGTGACCGAGTTCACCTTGTTGCCTGCTTGCCGCGCGCTTTGATCCTTTTCACTTCCCTATTCTGATCTTTTGCTTCTTTCAACTACAGAGGAACCAGACCTGGAGGAGGAGAGGAACCCATAGACGTGGTTCCCGTCTCCATAGCTGCCCCCACCAACACCAGGAAGAGAACGGGTAGCGGGGCACTGGAGCCCCCTTCCAAGAAGATCAAGAAGAGGCCAGGAAACAAGCCCAACCCGCGCAAGAAGCCCCCCACCGTTGATGGTAAGTGCCTCCTTCTCTGCACATTCTGATCTTCTTTCTTTTCTTTTTATTTTCCTTCAGGGACGCCCACGACGCTGATGCCACCAACGAACCAGCTCCCCGGAGGAAGAGAAAGCCAATTCGAGAACTCGTGGAGCTCTCCGATGATGAAGGGGATGACATACCAGAGGCCAGGACGCCGGTGTCCTCCCCCCTCCGAGAAGAACAAGACCGTGGCGCCGAGAACACTGGCGTCGAGATGGAGACCGGGCGCACCTGGAGCAGCCGCAACCTAGCGAGCAGCACGCTGCCCAGGATGCCACCAACATCGAGAGGCCACCAACTCCCCCAGCTACCTCCGCTGAGGAGCCAATCGACAACTCTGCCGAGCAGCGGCAAGACGACGCCATCAAGGAGAGACCTGACCCTGCTGCGAAGCAGCAGCAAGATGATACTGTTGCGGAGCAGCCAGACCCCGCTGCCGAGCAGCGGGTAGAAGATCCTTCAGTGGAGCGGCCAAGGACCCCACCTGCAGAGAACCGAGCTGAGGAGCAGCCACCACGCCAAGATCCAGTGCAGCCGGATGCTGCGCCAGCCAGCCAGCCACATGCGCCACCACCGAAGAAAGTGCCCGCCTCCATAGCCGGCTCCTGCGCCTTCCACCAAGAAGCAGCCAGCACCTCCACCGCAAGATCCCGCAGGCAACCAGGAAGAAAACTCCACGAGGCGCAGCGCAGGCTGGTGCGCAACCAACCGGCAGCGGCAAGCTGGGCAACAACAGCTGTCCCTCCAGCCATCAGGGCCCCAGAAGCCAGGCGGCCATGTCGTGGGATAATCACGGCAGACGTTACCGGGGGTAACTGATCTTGGGGCAAGACGACACAGGCGTTTGGGAGAGGGTTTAGCTCAGAGGAAAACATGATGGTATTTGATCTGGTAGCCGGCAATCAAGTCGCCGAGTCTCCGATCTCGATATATTAACTCAACTCTCGTGTTACACTGGATGCTCGATACCAAGCGATATTGCTAGAACTCTTGGATCCCTAAACTAGACCGAGGGGCCGGTTTATAAAGCACCCGGACCCCCCTGGCTTGCCCTCCAAGGCGCACCCTGAACCCTACCCGGACACCGCATACGAGAAACCCTAACTTTCCTTACCGTAACCCACAATCCGGGTTACGAGGCCTACGAACTTGGGCCTTCCAGAAGCTCCTTTATCCTTAGCCGGATCTTGCGCAACGTCCATTGGGCCGATTTACACCTTGGTGTTGGCCTACCGGGTTATCATCCCTCCATCAGTAGTCCCCAGAATAGCTTGGGCTTCACGAGGTTCTCTTTGAAGCGCACGCTATTCCCTGCAAAAATTATCAAACTTACAAACTCAATGGAGGCCGGGTTAAATTGCTTTGATAAACAGCTAGGCCTAACTCCACGGTGGCCATATAATAACCCGGCTTTCTCCAAGTCCTTTACTTAGCTTTCCGGGTCAACGCCCTAATAAGAATGTTAAAGATCCGAATTTCTTTACTCGATAATTGCCCCTAATGTTGCGGAGAAGATCTCCTTCTTATCTCTGTCCGGATATCACGTCCAGCACTTAAAGCATATCTCGCAAAATCCGTGCAGATGGCCGTTACTCCGAAATTTTTGGTTCCCGCTCGTTGAGCCAGGTTTATCCACCCCACCCTTATAAATAAGTGCTTAGGGGCAAACCTAACCCCGACGGCTCATTCCCCCCTTTCCTATTTCTCTTGCTCCCGCACTCAAGTTCACAGAGCACCATCACGGAGACCTCACGCGCATCACCGGAGCCCATCCGCCGCCGGCTGCGCTCCGCCACGGTTCGCCCCGCGCCGCCGCCGGAACCCGCCGTCGTGCCCCCGACCCGCCCGCCGGGAGTCGCAAAGGGGCACCAAGACTGCGCCATTTGCCTCCGCCGGGCTTTACTCCAATCTCCTCCAGTAAGTTTCTTTATCCATCAACTTGGCCTTGCAATTTCTCGATCTATTTCAGATTGGATCTGAGTCAACCCGCCGGTCGTTTTTTCTTGTCATGCCGAATTAGGTCGCTCGAATCCATTCTAGCTCATCCAATAGATTGAATAGACTCCATTTCATCCCCCTATCGCCCTTAATCATTAATTTCACCGTAAATCTGGAAATGAAATCTCCAATCTAAGCTCGGGCCGCCCCAATTTTCCGCGCTTGCCTCCGATACCCGGAAAATCCTCTTCTTCCGGTTCTTTTACTTGCGATAGATACACGAGCAACCACCCGTCTTCTTCAGACACTTTTCAATACGTAAATACCCCATAGTTTTCTATAATGATGCTTGATACCCGGATAACTCCTAGCTTCCATGTTTCTCGATACCGCTTCACAAATATCCGGACAGCTCACGGCTTCCGAGTCTTACTTCTTGTACCCTTTGATCTTGTGTTTCGCAGGTTGATCTCATGGCTCCTAAAAAAGCAGGGGAAGCAGTAAGCCAAGGCCAAGACCACCAATTCCATATCCGCCAACTGGGCGCGATCCACTGTTACGAAGGCCAAGTTGGAAGAACTGGCCGAATTAGGGGTTCTCCCCTCCCAAAAAGATATCCATTGGAGGGTGCCGGGTAACGAGACCCGGCCCACACCTGCCGATGATGAGGTAATATGTTTCGTGGAGCACGTGACCCGGGGATTCCGTCCTCCGGGTCACCCTTTCTTTCGAGATATTCTAAGCCACTATGGCCTCCGGATATTTGACATAGGGCCTAACTCTGTGTTAAATATTTCCCACTTCATTGTTCTTTCCGAGTCATACTTGTGCACTCCGCCAAGTTTGGCTCTCTTCATCGAACTTTTCCAGTGCAAACCATGCCGCGAAAGCGGTGACGGAGCACTTCTTGCTTGCGGCGGGGTCTCTATCTAGCACCGCATGAATTCTCTAATGCCACCTCTTACTCTTAACTCCCACGTCAAACACTGGCAACTCTCATACTTTTATTTCCGGGACACCTCCCCTCCCGGCGAAAAGAGGTTGCCGGGTTACTCAGAGGGCCTCCTCGATATCTCCGAGACCTTCAACGCCTTTGCCCCTGACTCGGACAGGGAGGCAATTCAACCTTTATTGGCCAAAATAACTATTCTCTCGGCCCAAGGTCTCATTGGGCTCAACCTGGTAAAGACTTGGGTCGATTTCCGGATCCAACCCAACTCCATCCGCACAGAGTTAATGTGCGAGTATTCGGGGCATACCACGGACTCGCTCCGATACTCCACCAATAGCTTTGCAGCCGGAGACACCAACAAGACTATCAAGAGCTTCTTGACAGAGAAGTTGGAGGTAATCCGGAATATAGCTGGGTTAGAACCCTTCACGCGTGAGAACCCGGCCCCCAAGGTAAAGACTCGGCTTTCATATCTTTACCTTCACACTTTCCACTCGATATGGCCAATAACCCTTATTCTTATATCTTCATCTCAGGCCGATGATCCTTTTTGGAAGATTGAAACTCCTCCTAGCTCTGAAACTCCAGAGGAGAAAGAAGACGCCGTTAACTCGGATGAAGGTACATTCCGAGTTTCACTTAGCTTTTTTGAAATCGCTGTTGCTCGTTCTTCATTTTCTGATTGTAAATCCTGATAACTTTCAGAACAAGAAGAGAAGGACGACGAAGAAGAAACTGAAGGCAAGGTGGAGTCAGCGAGTGACGAGGACGACGCTGAGCCAACAGTCAAGGTCGGAGCAAAGAGAAAACCCCAAGGGGTCGTCTTCAAGGTTCCATACCTTTTCCTTGCCTCTAAACCATTTCTTTGATAACATGCACGAGCTAAACCGGAAATTATCCACTTGGTCGTATTTGAAGGAACCGCTCGTGACCAAGCGTCGAATAACTCGGAACTTTCCAGGTGATGGCGCTCTTAATCCGGGTATTTCGTCGTCTCCGGCTCGACGCGCTGGTATTCTCTTAATCCTTTCTTAAGTATCAAAGTCTTCCCGAACCATCCCCTTACGAGACAATTCCACGTCTTGCTCAATGTTTTTCAGTTTCGTCCGGGTCCAGCAGCGAGTTCCCCTCGGACTATATGGTGAATCCCGGGTAAAATTCCTTTCCTGATGCTTTACCGTTTTTTCATCACTTTTTTCCAGCTGTACGCTAACTGCTTTACTTATACTGCCCGTAGGGCCACGATCACTATCAGCGACCAAGATGATATGGAAACTGACGACCCGGGTAAGGAGAACCTGACTGATGATATGCATGCCGCAGCTGGCGGAGAAGAACAACAAGTGCCACCAATAAACCCAGCCGAACGAGAGGCCGAGTATCCCATAGCCTCGCACGTACTCGAGGAGGAAGAAGCTGCAGACTTGGGCGCGGGAAAAGGGGCACCAGACTCCGATACTCGGACGACCCGGATACCCTCTTTCAAGAAGAGAGCCCCTTCTCTAAGTCCCCAAGATCCCGGGTCTTCTAATTTGGGCAATGATACTTTTGACCAGATGATGAGCGCTCTCCTTGCTATGAAGGCCTCGGAGAGAGATGTGCTAGAGCGCATGGCAGCGGAGCACCAGGTACTGTAACCTAATATCTCTTCTTATCCATCTAGTCCCCAAGTGCCGAGTATAATTTGTTGAAATTGTGCTCGGTATTCTGCGCGATACTCGGCTTGCCATGATATCCGACTAATTCTCATACTTTGGTTTCTCACAGGCACAGGCCACCTGGTCTGATGAACTTTTGCTCAAGACCGAACAACTGCTGCTTGCCGAGGTAAAGCGGAGAGAGGCCCTTGAGGATGAAGTGGAAACTTTGAAGAAAAATGTTTCCAAATATAAGAAAAGGTGCACCACTGCTCGAACCGCACTGAAAAAGTTGTCGGAGCAAATTACCGATACTTATCGCATCTTGCTTAGTAAGTTTCTTGCTGCTGACTGCTTTCATGCCTCTGTTTTGTTACATGATACCCGGAATTACTGATATGGCCTTTCTTTGTTTCAACTGCAGGTGCTAACCTTGCAGCCCCAGAAGAAGATGTTGTTGCAAAGGCTAAAACTTTAAAGACTGTGCTCTGGACTTTCTTTGCCGGCACCAAGTGGATATTGGATGCCGTGAAGTGGCCAACTGAGGTATATCCGGGTGAAGAAAACCTTATCCAAGCCTGCTCCACCGTGCCTGCATGGATCGAGATTTAGAAACGCTCGGCATGCCAGATTGGTATGACCCGGGCCTTTGCACTAGCTAAGGCTTATTTTCCTAAGCTTGAGCCGGCAAAGGTTATATCCGGGTTTCGAGAATTCAAAGCGGATGGCTCCAAGTTTGGGCCCAAGGACTTCAAGGCCGTACAATCCGCGGTGCGTCACTCGGCAACCACTTTGGCCGATAGTATGGATCTGCGTACGCTTATGAGTTCGTACGATGATGAAGACAAAATCGTGAAGGAGGAAGCACCCCCACCCTTCGACATTTTGGAGAAATGGGCTGCCGATTCGGCCAGGAAGAGGGAAGAAACCGCGAAGAGGGAGACCGAGTTAGGATCAGAGCCAACCACCTCTACACCGGCTGTCCTCCCGCCTGTCCGTCCTGATGCGAAGAATCCGGGTGACGATGCCGGGAGAGCTGCGGAGCAAGCCCAGGACCAAGACCCGGAGGGCAAGGGCAAGGGTGTGGACCCTATTCAAGAAGCCGAGTAAACAAATGCCATCACGATACCTTGGTCGTTTCGATGCTCTTGTTCGAAACAGATATTCTTTTGTCGGTGCACCTATGCACCTTTGATACTAGTACCAAGATTTGTAACGTACTTTAATTCCTTGATATACCTCGTGCCTCTTCTGGCCTCTGGATGAACTTGATATTTATCTGGTTTTTGAGTTTATTCTTTATATCCGACTTTCTTTATGGTTCCTTTTGTGAGACTCGGTTTCCGAGTTTCATGGATCTTGACAAGCGGACTTTTCTCTAAGTCCCCAAGTCCCCAAGACTCGGATGTTTGGGTTTTTTGATTTTTAGCAACTAAACAACTTTTCCTTTTTTCAAAATCCCCAGTCCCCAAGACCCAAAATGCCGAGTCTGGGATGTATGGTTTTTCCAAGGGAACAAGTTGTTTGCTGCTAAGCCCAAGCCCAGAGCCGTTTCACATAGGTATTGAAGTTATGCTTGATAAACGTTGAGTTTCTGGCTATTAGCCCTGTACTCTGCATAACTTGTGGTTTAGATGACCCTTTTGACTATCTTGTACTGTAAGCCGGCTTTCGCGTGGATACCATGTTGTTACATCTATACGAAAACAGGGTCAGGAAAGTCCCATTGGGCTTCATGGCTGATTGTAATCGTAAGCGAGCAAATCATGCCACTTTAGTGCGAGTCACATCGAGCTTAAGTAAGAAAAGTCAAGAAAATTTGGCTCCTTTGTCCGGTTATAAGATTGCAGCCGTACTCGTTTGCGAGTAATCGGCCCTTATAACTCATAAGCATCAAGGCCGGGTCTTTGAGTTTGTAACTGTGCTATTCAAGCAATCAGCCCGCAAGACCTATATATATGCAACATACTTGATGATACTGATGTACTGGTAGCAATAAATAATACTTATCTGTGACCGGGGTGAAGATCATAACAAAATAAGACTTGATAACCATCTCTTTATTGATACGAGAAAGTTTTGGGTCAGCAGGCCGCCTCATTAAAAACCTTCCAGTCCCCTTAGGTACCCTGGATAGGAAAAGAGTGCGTCTGGAACCTGCTGTCCGTTACATTGTTTTAGTTCTTCTTGGGATTCTGTCCGGAACTGACGTAATCGATGCACACTCTCCACTTGTTGATCTTTTTTACTACGAGTACCGGGTTTGCCAGCCAATCCGGATAAGGCGTTTCCATGACGCGGCTGGCTGTGAACGGCTGCGCAATTTCTTCTCTTGTGGTGGATTGTTTGAGTGAATCACCCTTGATGAAAACCACCATCTTGGTGTCTCGTTCTGCCTTGAACTTTGCCCTTTCGCCTTCAGTACTCGGCTTTTTCAAGGCTGTTCTGTCATCCGGGTCTGCTTGAGACCGGTAATATTTGAGTTCCTCTTTTCTACAAGCTTGTTCAGCCATTGCTGCATCTCCTTCATCGCAATCAGCCGCTATGTCCCGGCTTCCATGTATGGTGATGGTCTGTTTAGGACCCGGAATTTTTAGCTGTAGATACACATCACACGGTCTAGCCATGAATTTAGCATAAGCCGGCCTTCCGAATAGCGCGTGATAAGGACTGCGCAATTTGACCACCTCGAAAGTGACCACTCAACTCGATAATTGTCCTTTGATTCCCCAAAAGCTACCTCCAATGCGATTTTTCCCTCGGGGCACGCTGAGTGACCCGGCACTATCCCATGAAAAATTGTTGAACTTTTTTGTAGCTGAGACTCCTTGAGACCCATGCGTAGAAAGGTTTCCCAATACAGTATATTGATGCTACTTCCACCGTCCATCAGGACCTTTTTCAGCTCATACCCATTGACCTGCGGTGCAACTACCAATGCTAAAACTCCCGGGTGTTCTATTCTTTCCGGGTGATCCCTTCTGCTCCATGTTACGTCCTGTTCTGACCACCTCAGGTATCTTGGAACAGCCGAGGACACCGAGTTTACCGCCTGTTTCAGTATCTTCTTGTCCTTGTTGGAACTTCCTGTAGTATGCACGTGATATTGACCCAACTGCTTGGGGTTGGCCTGGAAACCTCCAGCTCCCCCTTGGTTGTTACCTTGATTTCCGGCTGCCGGGTTACCGGCTGGGGGTGGGCCGTTGCCCGGGTTTCCACCTGGACCCGGTCCTCCTCCCCGACCTGCACCTCGCATGGCTCTTTTCACTTCCTCATTCTTCCACCTCTGTAAGTCGGCGCACTGCTCCAAGGAGTGGTTAGCTGGCCTACCGTTCCTGCTGTGCTTCGGGCACGCCATTCTGAAGATGTCCCAATTGTTATTTGGCCTTGGTGGCCCTTGGTAGTTTCCTCCATTGTGATTTCCAGTATTGAAATTTCCTTCTGCCCTGGGTCTTGAAGATCCGGCTTCAGTGTTGGCGACAAACTCGGAGCCTCCCTCAAACGGGCGCTTGTTCTGGCTGTTTCCGTTGTTACCCGGCGCTGATCCATTGCCGGTTCTTCCATTATTACTTGTGTTTGCTTTTGCTTTTTTATCGTCAGTTTCCTCTTCCGTAGTGTCCGTTGCGGCGTGTTTGTTGCATGCATCCATCAGTTCTCCCATCGTAACCTCTGAAGCATTCCGACTAGATTTCATACGAGTTAATTTTTGTACTAAAGGTGTGTACTTGCAGGTCTTTGCCATAGCTTGCAGCGCATCCTTGGGCTGAATATCTGTAGATGAATGAAGTATTTCCATAACCCGGCGCACCCAGCTGCGCGCCGATTCTCCCTTCTGAACACATCGCTCTAGGTCATCAATAGTGAATAACTTTCTGCACGTCCCGTGAAAGTGCTTGATAAACGCAGTTTTCAATTCTCCCCATGACTTGATAGATCCTTCCGGTAGATTGGTGAACCATAACTTTGCTGCTCCCTCTGACATCATTAGATACATGAATTTGGCTTGAATATTCTCGGACGCATTGCGAATCGACATGGCCATCTCATAACTGCTCAACCATGTTTCCGGATCCATAGTCGGCTCATAATTCACTACTTTACCCGGTTCTTTGAACTTTTCCGGGTAAGGTTCAGCCCTGATGCTATCCGAAAGACACTTAGGTCCTGCAAGAATTGTCGAAGCTGGTCTTACTCGGGAAGCGTGTGATCCTGCAGGGGGTATAGCTGGACGCGGTACTGCTGGTGGCCCATGTACCGCAGACCCGGCCACGGCTCTCCTGGCTCTGGAACTGTCCACGATGGCCTGTGCCGCTGATGCTGCTGGTACTGCCTGAATGTGTGCAGGAGGCGGCATTTGCTGCTGCTCTTCCCTCTGCCGTGCCGAACTTGTCTGGATATTGCCGGCATTACCTCGCTGTTGGCTGACATATGGTGTCCCATGCATTCCACTTCTGTGATCCGGGTAATTAACTTGTTGTGCCACCGCAGTGCGCAGCATATCTATCGCCCGCCAGGTCTCCTCTGCGTGGGGTGACTCTCTCACGGGGATTTGATTCAGTGCAAGCGTTGCCGCGTACACGTTGTCCATGGGATTGTTGTAATGACCCGCTGGTGTGCGAAAACGTGATGGTGGTGTGGTGGTACTTGCCGTAACTCCAGTCTGTGGTACGGGTAACCCGGCCTGCGCGTCTACCGGTTGTACTCCTCCGGTTGTTGGCTGAGGGGCGGTTCCTTGATTTGCCGCTGGGATCGGCTGATCCTGAGGCGTGATAAATAGCGCAGCCGGGTTTATGACTCCTCCCAATGCTGGCAATCTGGTTTGGTGCCTTTGATGTATTCTAGTCGTTTCCTCTCGGAGCCGGGTTTCCAGTGCATCCAGCTCGCGTTGTCGTGTGGCCATCCCTTGTCTTTCTGCTTCTACATGCCTTCTCTGCTGCTCCAATCTACGACGGGCTACGTCCAAATCCCTAACACGTTCCGCCGCGTTCTCTGGAGTGATAACTGTGGCAAGAACTGTCGGATCTAGGATCAGATTGTTGTCGAACAGGGCCGGATGTTGTGGATTGGAAGGACCCGCTCCTGGTGTCCGGTTTGCTAGGAATCCAAACGTGTTCGCGTGTAACTTTTTTTCTGGCGCTTGACTGGTAACCGATGCCGACTCTCCGTCAACCTCGGCCAAAACCGTGTTTCCGTTAGCCGGTCCTTGCTGCCGGGTCAATGCTTGTGCTGGCCCGGCTGCGGCCGCGGTTACGTTCTCTTGGTTGAGATTGGTCGCGGGAGCCGTGTAAACCGCAACCCGGCGCACAATGCTTGGCGCGAATCCATACTGTTCCTCTTCGCTGATGTTTTCCTCGCACCGGTTCTCTAGTAGATGCAGGATAGATTCGGTATCATCTTCTTTCTCGACCCGTCCATGCGGGGTCCATGCCGGCTCCTCCGGCTGTTCCCACTTCGTGGTGGGCTCTTCTGTCGGGTTTGTTGTCCCAACTGATTCTTCTCCATCTGATTGGATATAGGTGGTCTTCCCTGACACAGAATCAAACCCAAAGTCGTCAGGGATCGAACCGGAAGTACGTACCATACCGATGAAGACGCTGATCTTGCCGATTGTCATGATAGATCCGGATTCGAGGTGATCCGACTCTGGCCCCCAGCCGGAATCGTCCACCATCTTCTCTCCTTCGTGGTCGATGTAGATCTCGCCGATGACTAGATTCTCCATGTTCTTCCGAGCTTCTCCCGTGATGTAAACACCTTTGGACGCAGGCCCCACGGTGGGCGCCAACTGTCGTGGGATAATCACGACAGACGTTAGCGGGGGTAACTGATCTTGGGGCAAGACGACACAGGCGTTTGGGAGAGGGTTTAGCTCAGAGGAAAACATGATGGTACTTGATCTGGTAGCCGGCAATCAAGTCGCCGAGTCTCCGATCTCGATATATTAACTCAACTCTCGTGTTACACTGGATACTCGATACCAAACGATATTGCTAGAACTCTTGGATCCCTAAACTAGACCGAGGGGCCAGTTTATAAAGCACCCGGACCCCCCTGGCTTGCCCTCCAAGGCGCACCCTGAACCCTACCCGGACACCGGATATGAGAAACCCTAACTTTTCTTACCGTAACCCACAATCCGGGTTACGAGGCCTACAAACTTGGGCCTTCCAGAAGCTCCTTTATCCTTAGCCGGATCTTGCGCAGCGTCCATTGGGCCGAGTTACACCTTGGTGTTGGCCTACTGGGTTATCATCCCTCCATCAGGCCAGCCAGGTGGGCAACCCGCACAACAGCAGCCGCCACCTGAGAATGCCAACTGGCCACTCAACAAGGCCAGGAAAGCCCCCAACCCGAACACCAGGCTGGTGCAGACCAATATCCAATTTGGCCCTGCAGAGAAGCAAGATCCCTGCTCAGGCGCCAGCGACCCCAAGAAACCTCCTACTCTCCCAGAGTACTGGGTCCAGTTGCAGGAACGGCACCAGATCCAGATGTCGAAGGAAGCTGAGCGGCTATCTGGTCTGAAAGAGCGAAGGGCTGTGGTCCGCTCCGGAACCAAGGGAAAAAGTGATTCCCTGACCATCAAAGAGATCACTTCCCGCGATTAGGATGACGAGGAGCTCCCCACAGAAGGTGAAGCAGCCATCCTCGACCGAGTAGGCTTCACCGAGAAGTTCTGGGACAACACCAAACTCAGCCATGCCGCATGGGATGGTGTTGAGATGAGAAACCTCGACAATTACCGGCAGGAGTGGAACAAAGCCGACATTGGCCCTGTTAGCGTGGCCATGGCCGGATGCAGCAGCACCCTGGCTGGCAAGATGTTTGTCCTGCGCAAAAACATCGACGACATTGAACAGTCCTATGCGGTAAGTGCCTTTTTTCTTTTGACTTTTCCGAGTTGCCAGATTTCTTCGTTACTTCTCTTCCTTCTATCTACTACCCAGTCCCCGAGATTCGGGCCAAGTAGGTAAAGCTCAACCGAGTTGCCATCTACTCGGGCCAAATCTTCCAAACTCACCAAATCTTCTTCTTCCCTGCAGGATATCATCCAGAACAGGACAAAGATCTTCCGCCAGCTCCTGTGGTCGCACCGACAGGTCCGAGATAGGAATCGGGAGCTGGAGTACAAGAGGAGTGAGACGGACGCTATGGAGAAGAACGCAACGGAGAACGCCATCAGGCTGTCCGCTGTTGAAAGTAAGCTTCTAGCATTTCGGTTTGTGCGTCTTTTTGCTTACGCCCGTTTTTTGCTTTTTGCTCAGTCGATGTCATCTCTGCAGGTGAACTCAAGGCTCTGGTCGAGAGACACCAAGAATGCGAGGTCATGGCTGCCTCCGCGCAGACTACAATCTCCTCTCTGGAAGGTGAGCTATTCCTTCTCTGTTCCCTTCACCTAGCTTTCTGCTGCTTGCTTACCTTGCTAACTTGCTGCTCTCCTCACAAAAGAGTACAAAAAATTCTGAGATCAACACCTGGAGTGCCTCACCCCAGCTGAAGCACATCACCAAGTGCACGTCCGAGAGGCCGAATTGCAGAAGGAGCGGGAAACCGAGAAGACGGAATTTGAGAAGCTCCAACTTGATCTTGCCGAGGCGCTCAAGACTGCAATCACAGCTGTTGAAGAGAAGAAAGCAATGGATAAACAAGCTGCCAAGTATAAGCAAGAACTCGAGAGGGAGATATCCTCTCTAAACGAGAGGAATCAGTCTCTCGAGACCATGCTCAATGACTCCCGCCGTGTACAAGACCGGCAAATCTGACTTGCTACTGACTGGAAGGCCCGACTAGGGACCGTTGTCTTGGAACTGAATAGTAAGTTATCGCTACCCTACTCTTTTACTCGGTATCTTGCCTTTCTGCCTTTCTCTTACTCGATTTATCTTTTTCTTCTTCCCGGTTCATCTCTCTGATTCCCACTAGCGTGCCCTGACCCAGATACCTTCCCGGATCTCCACGAAGCCGCTGAATCTGCAGTGGAGAAAGCAAGAAGGGCCATGGCAGCATCCGGCCTTGATACAGACCAGGCTGCGAGCATTGATGATCATATTCTGAGTATCAAGACCCGAGCTGCAGGTCTGAAAGGTCTGGGCACCTCCATGGTCTCTACTGCAATGAAACTCCACAAGCTGTTCTGGCCAGAGCGCCAGATTCCGGACACCATCAGCGACATGGCAGCCAACCTGGATCATGTCAAGGAAGAGCTGAAGAAATGGCGTGCCTCCGCAGCTCGGGCTGGAGCTGACGAGACCCTCCACTTCATCCTCTTCTGGTATGAGAATCTGAACATTGACTGGATTGGCACCCGCAGAAATGGCTCCAAGTGGACTGAGCGGCCCGTGTGCGTCCTACGCCGAAAGGAAGTGGCGTACGAGCTTGCCTCCTACGCTGAGACTAGTCAATACATCAATGGCCCCACCGAGCCGGATACTGATGTTGAAGACGATGAGGAGGAGGAGGAGGCCGAGTTTAATGAAGATGACGGTGAAGACCGTGACCAAGGCGATGAGGAAGCTGAGCATGAGGAGGCCGAGTATGAAGAGGCTGAGCACGAAGAGGCTGACCATGAGGAGACCGAGCAGCGCAGCGCCGCGGAAGAATCGGGGATGCAAGCTGATCCGTAAGCCGAGAAGACAGCTACCGGCTCGGACGAGGCCCAGGTTGAGACGCAACCCGCCGCTCAGGAGGAGGTTGTCACCACCGAGATGGTGATTGACGACCCCGCTCCCGAGTTGGGAGCGACTGGGTCTCCCACCGAGAACATCGTCTCCGAGCTCTATCCGCTTCCCAGCGACTCAGCAACTCAGGCCACCAACTCTGCTTCGGAGCCAATCTCCGCTACTCCAACTTCTTCTACGGCCGAGCCTGCGTCTACAACTGCTGCCTCCGAGCCCGTGGCGCCTACCAGCACCGACTCGGTCACTACTACCTCCACCGTAGTTTGATTTCCTGCAACTCTTATCCTAAAACATTTATCATATCCCCGGGATGCCGGGTGCAGATGTAATAAATACTTTCAAGGTTCCTCTTGGTACTCAGTTTCAAGTTATTACTTTTTAGCAAGACTGGCTCAATGCCGGATTGCGTTAAAATGCAAGTCCCCGAGTTGCTTTTTTCATTCACTCAGCTCTTTTGTCTTTGCTCTTACCTGCCACTTGTGGATTTTTTGGTAGTCGAGTCACAAGATTTCAAAAACCGAGTTTCAGATACTTAACCACTTAGAAAATTGCATGTTAACACTGCCCACCACTTAGTCGAAAAGGAAAAACACCCTACTCGGTTGTCGCACTCTTCTTTCCTTAGTAGTTTTTTCATGTGTTCATGGACCTTTAGCTTGTTCTCTTGCTTGCCATGAAGCCGGGTTGCGGACAGCAGCAGAGTCGAAGAGTTGGCTCTTGGGTTTAAACACACTACTTAAGGTACGCATGAAATCTTGAGTAGAAGAACCGAGTAGGAAAAGGAAATAAAGTAAACAACACAAGGCAAGGTTTTTGCACAGGCAGTCCCCGAGTTTGAATTCGGAGTGCCGACTTGAATTTTAACTCGGTTAAGAAGGTACATACAATGTTTTGCTCATGAATGAAAACGGCGGAGTAGAGCTACATTCCAGGGACGCTTGGATCCTCTCCGGCTCTATCCGCCCTGTTCTTCTGCGGTGCCTGTGCGTCGATGAGATAATAGGCATCATTGTGCAGCGCCTTGCTCACAATGAAAGGCCCTTCCCATGGAGGGGATAACTTGTGCATCCCGGCCGTGCGCTGCACGAGCCTAAGTACCATGTCTCCTTCTCGGAAAACCCTTGGGCTCACTTTCCGGCTATGGTACCTCCTCAGATTCTTTTGATACACAGCTGAGCGGGACAGAGTTAACTCTCTTGCTTCTTCGAGCAGGTCCACATCATCTTCTCGGGCTTCTCTTGCCTCCGCCTCAGTATAGAGGGTTACTCTGGGTGAGTCAAGCTCAAGGTCAGTGGGCAACACGGCCTCAGCTCCATATACCAGGAAGAATGGTGTGTATCCGGTTGACCGGTTAGGGGTAGTCCTTAGACTCCACAACACCGCCGAAAACTCGTCCAACCAACAACCAGGGATTCACTGTAATGGCTCAATCAGCCTTGGCTTTATCCCGTCAAGGACCATGCCATTTTCTCTCTCAACTTGCCCATTTGAGGCCGGATGGGCGACTGACGCAACGTCTAGTCGGATCCGTTTCTCTTTGCAGAACCTGGCAAAGGCTCCCTTAGCAAAATTTGTTCCATTGTCCGTGATGATCCCATGCGGGTAGCCGTATCTCAGGATGATATCTTTCAAGAAGCTCATAGCTGTGTTCCCATCACACTTCCGGATAGGCTTCACCTCAATCCACTTGGTGAACTTCTCCACCGTGACCAAGATGTGAGTCATGCTGCCTCTAGCTGGCTTGAAAGGGCCTACCATATCCAAGCACAATACTGCAAAGGGCCAACACATCATTGCAGTACACCAGTAGGGCTTCTCTTGTGCAGCTCTTTGTTGATGATAGTGTAGCCCTTAGATCTTCTCTGTATTTTCCTGGCTGTGACCTCGTCACTCGGCAATGTGCCATCCGCTAGAAAGGATAATATGGGCAAAGCCCAACTCGGTGTCTCCCGGATGGGAAACATTGGTTCATCCACTTCCATTGGATAAGCTTCCATGACTTGCTCCGAGTTGGAGACGAGTCCCCGAGTCCCCGAGTACTGATAAATAATCCCCTCGATGAATGCGACAGTCCCCGGGTTGACAGAGGCAGTCCCCGGGTTGGATGGAGCAGTCCCCGGGTTCTCTTTGGCACCTTCCCAATAGATTTCGATAGGAACAGCCTTTGAGTCCAGCAGACCTGGAATGTATATTGACTCCTAGTTAGGAGATGGTTGGATAGATGGCTTCCTCAAATTCTCCAAGGCAATCCCAGGTGGAATGAACTGCCGAGAAGACCCCAACTTGGACAGAGTATCTGCTGCTTCATTTTCAGCTCGGTGGATGTGATGGAACTCACACCCATCAAAGAATCAAGTCATACTCTGCACTAGAAACCAGTAGGACGCCATGTTGGCATCCAAGGCATCCCAAGTCCCCGAGACTTGTTGAACTACTAGGTCTGAATCACCATAGCAAACAATACGTCGAACTCCGATCTCCTTGGATTCCCTCAAGCCGTGCACCAGGGCTTCATACTCGGCAACATTATTGGATGCCGAGAAGTGGATCTACAGCACATATCTGAGTTGATCTCGCTTGGGTGAGGTGAGCACTACGCCAGCACCAAGCCCTTCTTTTACTTTGGAGCCATCAAAATGCATCTTCCAGAAATTGGTTTATGGCAAGGGAGGCTCGTACTGCATCTCGGCCCAATCCACCAAGAAATCCGCCAGGGTCTATGACTTGATTGCTTCTCTTCTCGCGTACAGAGGAGTGTACGCGGCTAGCTCAATTTCCCATTTGGCAACTCTTCCACTAGCATCCTTGTTGCCCATGATCTCCGAGATGGGAGCGGTGCTCACCACTGTGATGGGATGCTCTTGGAAATAATGATTGAGCTTCTTGGCACCCAGGTAAACGCCATACTTCATGTTCTGGTAGTGAGGATAATTCTGCTTGGAGATGGATAGCACCTCGCTGAGATAATACACCGGCCTCTGCACGGTCTTCCCTTCCTCTTCTCGTTCCACCACTACCACCACACTGACTACTCGGTTGGTGGCTGCAATGTACAACAACATTGGCTCCTTGGGCAAAGGGCTTGCCAAGATGGGAGCGCTACCCAACATGGTCTTGAGTTCCTTGAAAGCCATATCAGCTTGTGGGGACCAGACAAACTTATCACTTTTCTTCATGAGCTGATAAAGAGGCAGTGCCTTCTCGCCCATTCTTCCCAGGAAGCGGCTAAGGGAAGCCAGGCATCCGGTAAATTTCTGCACATCCTTCAGTGATCTCGGCAAATACATGCTCTCTATAGCTTTTATCTTTGAAGGATTGGCCTCAATGCCCCGACTGGATACCAAGAAGCCGAGTAGCTTGCCAGCCGGGACGACAAATGTGCACTTGGTTGGGTTTAACTTCATCCGGTACTTGCGCAAGCTGGCAAATGTTTCCTCAAGATCTCCTAGCAGAGTAAGTGTTTCTTTCGTTTTGATGACAATGTCATCTACGTACACCTGCACATTCTTGCCTATCTGGTCATGCAAACATTTTTGCATGCACCTCTGATAAGTAGCCCTAGCATTTCTCAACCCAAAACACATGACAACATAGCAATAAGCCCCGTACGGGGTAATAAAAGCAGTCTTTATTTGATCTGCCGGGTTAAGAGGAATCTGGTGAAAACCAGAGTAGGCATCAATGAAAGACAAAAGTTCGCACCCGGCAGTGGAATCGATCACCTGATCTATGCGGGGTAGCTAGAACGGATCCTTGGGGAAGGCCTTGTTCAAGTCGGTGTAGTCCACGCACATTGTCGTGGGATAATCACGGCAGATGTTACCGGGGGTAACTGATCTTGGGGCAAGACGACACAGGCGTTTGGGAGAGGGTTTAGCTCAGAGGAAAACATGATGGTAATCGATCTGGTAGCCGGCAATCAAAGCCGCCGAGTCTCCGATCTTAATATAATAACTCAACTCTCGGGTTACACGGGATACTTGATATCAAGTGATATTGCTAGGGTTCTTGGATCTCTCAACTAGACCTAGGGATCGGTTTATAAAGCACCCGTACCCCCCGGCTTGTCCTCCAAGACACACCCTGGATCCTACCCGGACACGGCATACGAGCCCTAACCTTCCTTTACCGTAACCCACAATCCGGGTTACTGGGCCTATAAACTTGGGCCTTACGAAAGTTCTTTATCCTTAGCCGGAACCTGCGCAGCATCCTTCGGGCCGGTTTATACCTTGGAGTTGGCCTACCGGGTTATTATCCCTCCATCAGTAGTCCCCAGAATAGCTTGGGCTTCACGGATCCTTCCTTGAAGCGCTCGCTATTCCCTGTAAGAACATCAAACACACAAGTATATGGAGGCCGGGTTAAGGTGCTTTAATAGATAGCTAGGCCTTACTCCATGGTGGCCATATAGTAACCCGGCTTTTCTCCAAAATACCTGGCTTAACTTTCCAGGTCTAAACCCTAATAAAAATGTCAAGATTCTATACTCGATAATTGACCCTGATATCTCGGGGTGGATCTCCTTCCCTTTTTCGTCCAAATACCTTGCTCAATACTTGAAGCATTTCTCGTAGGATCCGCGCGGATAACCATTCCCCATAATTTCCGGCTTCCGGCCGTTGGGATAAGCTCACCCTTGCCTTATAAATAGCGTTCAGGGGATGACCTAGAACCCAACGCCTCACTCCATTCTCTCCTTTCCTTCTTCACTCCTTGCGCCCTCGTAACACCACCGCAGGAATTTCGCGCTCGCCACCGGTGCAAAGCCACCGCCGGCCGCATCCGCTTTCGAGCCATCCCGCGCCGCCGCCACGCTTCACTGCTGCGCGCTCGCCCCGCTCGCCAAGAATCGCCGAGGGGCGCTCGAACCACGCCGTCCACAGTCGTCGCACTAAACTCCAAGATCTCCCAGTAAGTTCCTTGTACTTGTTTAATTTGGCCTCGCAATTTCTCGATTCATCCCGGATTGGATCTAGGTCAACCTGTGGACCGTTTCTTCGTCGCACCGGATTTAGACGGCTTAGATGCTTGCTAACTTCTTCAACAACCTTTTTGATGACCACACATCGCCCTCCTACCATTATTAATCACCAATCTCTTCGTAGAATCATTCGCGAGTTTTCCAATCTAGATCCGTTTCACCTCAATTTTGCGCACATAACATTGACACCCGGAAAATCCTCCTTTTCCGGCTATTTTGCTTGCAGTAGATACATGGGAAACCATCCGTCCCCAAACACCTTTCCATACGTAAGTGACCAAAACTCCATAGTTATATTTAATACCCGGATACCTTGCAGTCTCCACTTCACGGCGTGATACCCAGATAGTTCTTAGTTTTCACGCTTTCTGATACCCAATACTTCCGAGTCTTATTTTTTGTACCTCTTTTTCTTGTGTTTTGCAGGCCGAACCCATGGCTCCCAAAAGGCAAGGGAAGCAGCCGGCCCAGGCGAAGACCCAATCCATATCCGCCAATTGGGGGCGATCTACTGTCACCAAGGCCAAACTGGAAGAATTGGCCGAGTTAGGGGTTCTTCCCCCTCAGAAGGACATTCACTGGAGGGCGCCGGGTGACGAGACCCGGCCTACTCCCACCGACGGCGAGGTAATCTGCTTTGTAGAGCACGTGACCCGGGGATTCCGCCCTCCGGGTCACCCTTCTTTCGCGAAGTCCTGAGCCACTACGGCCTCCGGGTGTTCGACATAGGGCCTAACTCTATGTTGAATATTACCCACTTCATTGTCCTATCCGAGTCATACTTGTGCACTCCGCCAAGTTTGACTCTCTTCATTGAACTGTTCCAGTGCAAGCCGTGCCGCGAAAGCGGCGACAGAGCATTTCTCACATGCGGCGGGGTATCCATCCAACGCCGTAAAAACTCCCCAATGCCAACCCTCAATCTGAACTCTCATGTCAAGCACTGGCAATTATCCTTCTTCTACTTCCATGACACTTCTCCACCCGGCGAGAAGAGACTGCCGGGTTACTCAGAGGGCCTCCTCGAGCCTTCCGAGTCTTTCAATGCCTTTGCCCCTGACTCAGACAGGGAGGTGATCCTTCCCTTGTTAGCCAAATAGCCATCCTCTCAGCCCAAGGCCTCCTTGGGCTCAATTTAGTGAAAACATGGGTTGATTTTCGAATCCAACCCAATTCCATCCGCACCAAATTAATGTGCGAGTACTCGGGGCATACCACAGATGCACTCCGATATTCCACCAAGAGCTTCGCGACCGGCGACACTAACAAGACCATCAAGGGCTTCTTGACAGAGAAGCTAGAGGTGATAAAGAACATCGCCGGGTTGCACCCATTTACTCGGGAAAACCCGGCTCCAGCGGTAACATCCGATATTCATAACTTATTTCCTCACCTTGACTCGATACAGCTTATAACCCTTAATTTCATCCTTTTGTCTTAGGCTGATGATCCCTTCTGGAGAGTTGAACCCTCCCCCCTTCCAGAAACCCGGAAGAAGAGGACGAGCCGGACGAGATAGTGAAGGTACTTGCCGGAACTTATATTATTTTCACTTGCATCATTTTCCTCCCATTTAACTTTTTCCCACGGACGCACACTCGGTTCGCAGGGCTGGAGGACGAAGGTGAGAACAACGAGGATGACCCGGAGGCTACCGAATCTGATCAAGGGGCAACAGTTGGAGCCAAAAGGAAGACCAGAGGGGCAGTATCCAAGGTTCCTTTCTCCTCGTTATCCTCTGAACCTTACTCCTTTGACGCCATGCGACGACTTAACCATCAATTATCGAACTCGTCGTACTTGAAGGATTCTCTTCCAGCCAAGCGCAGAGTAACTCGGAGCTCCCCGGGTGAAGATCCCTTAACCCGGGCATCTCTACCTCCTCCGTCCATCGTGCCAGCGCTCCTCCGTCTCGTCCTTCCGACTCTCCTCAACGCCACCCTTCTCCTAACCATCCACGTGCCGGGCAATTCCGGGTTCCGCTAGTGGTCCCTGTGGCGACTTCGTCTTCTTCCAGCGGCGAGCTCCCGCCAGGACACACCGTGAATGCCGGGTAAGCTTTTGCTATATGACTTCTTTTGATGCCTGACAATTTTCAATCACCACTGCTAACTGCCTCCTCTCATCTTTCTTTTAGCACTCGAGCCACCGTCAGTGACCCGGAGAATGTAGAGACGGATAACCATCGGACAGAGGAGCCGACTGAGAACGTAGATGCCGCGACTGGCGGTGACACTGAGAATACCAGGAACAAGGCCCCTTGGGCGATCCACTTCACCGAGCCACCGGGTCTCCTTCCTCGTCGGAACCAGTGGACGAGGAGATCGAGGTTCTGGATACGAGGATGGGTTCTCCCAACCCGGATACTCAAACCGTCGGGTCTCGACCCCACGGGCGGGGAGAGTTCCCCCACCAGGCGATCAGGCTGCCGGCTCTTCCGGTGCCCAGCCCGAGGACCTGACATTTGCCCAGATGCTCGAAACCCTGCGCACTTTGAGGGCTAATGAAGAAAACATCTTGGGGGCTTTAATATCCAAACACGAGGTAAATCCGACTAAACGCTGCTTGCGTCCTTATCCAGTCCCCAAGTTCGAGTGAATTGATTCATAATTTGCTTGGGACTTTATGATACAAGCGACGATAACTTGCCCCTTTACCCGGCTAATCCTTCATTGCGTCCATGCAGTCTTTCGTGACTCAATCTGAGGAAATGGCAGATGCCACCAAGCTCATTGAAAAGGAGGTGGTTCTGCGTGAAGCAGCCGAGGCTGAGGCCAGGAGGAATAGGATGATAATGAGGAAGTATAGGAAAAGGGCTCACAAAGCAGAAGATGATCTAACAAGCCTTTCTGTCCAAATTGCTGACACGTATCGTGCTTTGCTTGGTACGTTTCTTCCTCCGGGTTATCCTTTTGATAAATAGCCAGAGTTTTCTCTCGACTCATGTTTCCATTTCTTCAGGCCCGGACGAAGTGATGCCGGATGAGGATGACATTGCCAGGCTGAAAACTATCAAGAGTGTTATCCGGCAGCTATGCGCCGGAACCAAATGGATCCTTCAGGAATTACGGTGGCCGGGTAAGGGGCATGTCGATCTGAAAAGAATGCTGGATGCCTTCTCCACTATCCCGAGTGGATTTGGCACTGGAAACGCTCGTCTTGCCGGGTTGGAGTGACCCGGGGGCTTGCGCTTGCTAAGGCTTATTTCCCTAAGCTCGAGCTAGTGAAATTTGGGCGGCTTTCCGGAGTTCAAGCTTGATGGGTCCAAGTTCTCAGTGAAGGATTTTCAGGCTGTCCAGAATGAGGTCCGTTACCCGGCCAGCGTGATCGCTGACGACCTGGATGTTGATTCCCTCGTTCCTGCATATGATGCTGCTGGTAAAGCGGTTAAGTCGGATCTTCCGAGCCGTATGATATGCTGGCTCGGTGGAAGGAGGAAGCTGCTAAGTTGAGGGCGGAGGCTGCCAAAAAGCAAGCTGAAGCTGGTTCTGCACCCGCTACCTCAACACCAGTCGTTCCACCTCCTGCGCGGGCTGGTACTGCTGATCCGGGTGCTGCTGCTACCACCAATGATGGCAAGGGCAAGGCCAAGATGGACGCCGAGTGATACCTGATATTTAATGCCTCTTCTTATGCGTCAGTCGGCCGATGTGCTGTTTAAACAATTCTATTTTGAATGGTGCGCCTGTGCACCTTTGATATCTTCCACCGGGATTTTGTAATGTACGCTAAGGTCTTGATATACTCTATGCCTCTTCTGGCCTTTTAGATTTATCCATTTTTGAACTCATCAGCTCTCGATATCCGGTTTTCTTTATTGTTCCTTTTGTGAAACTCGGTTTCCGGGTCTCATGGATGTTGACAAGCGGACTTGCTGCTAAGTCCCCAAGACTCGGATTTTGGATTTTTGAACTTTAACAACCAAACAATTTTTATCGTTTTCGAGATCCCGAGTCCCCAGACCCGGATTCCGAGTCTAGGAAACGTGATCTTTCAAGAACGCATTTGCTTGCTGCTAGGTCAAAAAAGCCAGAGCCGTTTCACATAGGTTTTGAAGTTATGCTTAATAGTCGTTGAGTTTCCGGCTATCAGCCCTGTACTCTGCATAACTTGTGGTTTAGATGACCCTTTTGACTATCTGATACTATAAGCCGGCTTTCGCATGGATATCATGTTGTTACATCTGTACGAGACAGGGTCAACCAAGTCCCATTGGGCTTCATGCTGATTGTAATCGTAAGCGAGCAAATCATGCCATTTTAGTGCGAGTCACATCGAGCTTAAGTAAGATAAGTCAAGAAATTTGGCTCCTTTGTCCGGTTATAAGATTGCAGTCGTACTCGTTTGCGAGTGACCGGCCCTTATAACTCATAGGCATCGAGGCCGGGTCTTTGAGTTTTCAACTGTGCTATTCAAGCAATCAGCCCCAAGACCTATATATGCGACATGCTGAGAGTGAAGAACATGAGAATAACCACCTCTTTACTTGATATGAAAAAGTTAGGTCAGCAGGCCGCCTCATTAAAAACCCATCCAGTCCCCAAGGGTACCCTGGATAGGAAAAGTACGTCTGAAACCTGCTGCCTGTTACACCGTGCAATTCTACTTGCAATATAATCTTTACTAAGTATAATACGGACGTAGCTGCGCCACGTTCCATGGTCTGTCTCTTTCTTGCATAGATGAAGTGGTATGAGCGGTGTCATTAACTGTAGCCGACTCTTCCCTTGCATCTACCAAGTAATATGATCCGTTATGCAGATTCCGGCTTATGATAAACGGTCCTTCCCATGGTGGTGATAACTTGTGTTTTTCTTCGTTTGACTGTACCAGGCGCAGAACCAGGTCTCCTTCCTGGAAGACCCGGGTTTTCACGCGCCGGCTGTGATACCTCCGTAGATCTTGCTGATATATGGCTGATCTTTCCAGGGCTTGTTCCCTTTGTTCTTCTAACATATCTACGGCGTCCTGCCGGGTTTTTTCATTCTCCACTTCGACGTAAGCTGATATTGTGGAGTCGTGAATAATGTCACTCGGTAACACTGCTTCCGCCCCATAGACCATGAAGAAGGGTGTCATGTGAGTGGATCTGTTGGGTGTAGTATTGATACCCCAAACCATGGAAGGAAGTTCTTCGACCCACGCGCCAGCAGCCCTGATACAGGGGACTCGCAATCGTGGTTTCAACCCGCGGAGCAATTCTTGGTTTGCCCTCTCCACTTGTCCGTTGGCCTGTGGATGCCCACTGATGCTACATCAAGCCGGATTCCATTGTTGCCGCAGAACTTTTCCATCTCACCACGGGACATGTTGGTTCCATTGTCGGTAATTATGCTGTGAGGATACCCAAACCGGTAGATAATTCTTTTCAGGAACTTGACTGCTGTAGCTGCTTCACAATTAGTAACTGGCATAACCTCGACCCACTTGGTAAATTTATCAATAGCCACTAAAAGATGTGTCTTCTTGCAAGGTGACATATGAAAGGGGCGAACCATATCCATCCCCCAGACAGCGAACGGCCAAGTTAACGGGATGGTCCGTAATTCCATAGCCGGCACATGGGTTTGGCGAGCGTACCTTTGACATCCGTCACACCTTGCTACTAATCTTTCTGCATCTGCTAGAGCCGTCAGCCAGAAAAATCCGTGTCGATAAGCCTTGGCCACAAGGGATCTTGTGGATGCATGATGCCCGCAATCGCCTTCATGGATTTCCTTGAGATCTGTCGGCCTTCTTCTGGTGCTACGCAGCGTAAAAACTCCTGATGCACTTCTCTTGTACAACTCCCCATTAATGATAGAATATCCCTTTGCTCTCCGCAAAATTTGCCTTGCTAACACCTCCTGTTGTGGTAACTCGCCTCGTGATAGGTAGGCCAAAAACGGCTCTGTCCACTCGGGAATAGCGCGTATAGTGGCCACCGAGCTCCGTATCCGGATCTTTACTTGCCAGTTCCTCCTCAGACTCGATTTTAACCGATGGTCGCCATAACTCGTCCAGGAACACGTTAGGTGGAACCGGCTCTCTGCGCGAGCCGAGTCTAGCAAGGGCGTCTGCTGCTTCATTCTTTCTTCTGTCTATATGCTCCGCCTCATACCCGGAAAAGCATCCCGCAACCCTATCAACCTCCCTGCGGTATGCCGCCATGGTTGCATCCTTCTATCCCAAGTTCCTGACACCTGCTGTACCACAAGGTCCGAATCTCCAAAGCATCGTATCCTCTTAATGTTCATCTCCTTGGCTGCCTTTAAGCCATGCAATAGGGCTTCATACTCAGCCACGTTGTTGGAACAGTCAAAGTGAATTTGTAGTACGTAACTTAATTTATCTCCTTTGGGTGACGTTAGCACCACTCCAGCTCCTGATCCCTCGTATTTCTTAGATCCATCGAAGTGCATGATCCATGACTCGGAGTTTGGAACGTTTGTAGTCATGCCTGTATGTCAGTCGTTAACAAAATCAATTAAAGCCTGAGATTTGATTGCTGACCTGGGCTCGTAACTGATGTGATAATCCCCCATTTCTATCGCCCATTTGGCTATTCTTCCAGTCGCATCCGAGTTCCTGATGATATCCGACATCGGTATTGAGCTAACCACCGTTATGGGGTGTTCCTGGAAATACGGCTTCAATTTCCGGCTGGCCATAAAGACCCCGAAAACCAGCTTTTGCCAATGCGGATAGCGCTGCTTTGCTTCCGACAATACCTCACTGACATAATAAACCGGCCTCTGAACTGGATAACCTTTCCCATCTTCTTTACGCTCCACGACCACTACTGCACTGACGGCTCGGGGGCCTGCTGCCACGTACAGCAACATAGGCTCTTTAGGACCCGGAGCCGCTAGCACTGGTGCTTCAGATAACTGCTTTTTTAGTGCCTCGAACGCCTCATCCGCCTCCTGATCCCATACGAATTTGTCTGACTTTTCAAGAGCCGGTACAAGGGTATTGCCTTTTTCTCCGAGTCTTGATATGAATCGGCTCAAGGCTGCTGCACGCAGCCCGTGAGTTTTGAACGTGCTTCAAATTTTCCGGCTTTTTCAGACTCTGGATAGCTTTGATCTTGTCCGGGTTTGCCTCAATTCCTCTCTCGGACACGATAAAGCCGAGTAATTTCCCGGCTGGAACTCCGAACACGCACTTTGTCGGGTTAAGCTTCATCTGATACCTCCTCAAGTTTTTGAACGTCTCCTTTAGATCATTGATAAACGTCTCCGCCTTCCTGGTTTTGATGACCACATCATCCACGTAGGCATGGACGTTGCGTCCAATTTGGTCCTCGAAGCACTTTTGAATACACCGTTGATAAGTTGCGCCAGCGTTCTTCAATCCAAACGTCATGGTTTTATAACAGAAGGCCCCAAAAGGGGTTATAAATGATGTTTTCTCCCAATCCTCCCTCTTAAGCTTAATTTGGTGGTACCCGGAGTATGCGTCCAGAAAGCATAGCAGGTCACTCCCGGCTACTGCGTCTACGATCTAGTCTATCCTTGGTAGCGCGAACGGGTCTTTTGGGCAATGCTTGTTGAGACTCGTGAAATCGATGCACATCCTCCACTCGTCAGTCTTTTTCATCACTAGAACCGGATTTGCTAACCAATCCGGGTGAAACACTTCCATGATAAAGCCGGCTGTCAGTAGCCGAGCAATTTATTCACCTATGGCTTTCCTTCTTTCTTCATTCATCTTCCTCAAGCCCTGCTTCACAGGCCTGGACCTGGGATCTACGTGCAAACTGTGCTCCGCCAATTCCGTAGGGATACCCGACATATCGCTGGGTGTCCAGGCGAATACGTCCGCATTTGAACGAATAAACTCCACAAGTGCCTTCTCCTGCTCTCTTTCCAAATTAGACCCTATAGTAAATTGCTTAGTGGAATCACCTTCAACAAAATCTATCTTCTTGGTGTCTTGTGCTGCCTTGAATTTTGCTCTCTCGTCCTCAGTATTCGGCCTTTTCAAAGCTGTTCTATCATCCGGATTACTTGAGACGGTAATACTCGAGTTCTTCTTTTCTGCACGCTTGCTCGGCTATCACTGAATCTCCTTCGTCGCACTCGGCCGCTATATCCCGGTTCCCATGTACGGTGATGGTCCGTTTAGGACCCGGAATCTTTAGCTGCAAATACACATAACACGGCCTAGCCATGAATTTAGCATAAGCCGGTCTTCCGAACAGCGCGTGATAAGGACTGCACAATTTGACCACCTCGAACGTGAGCCACTCAACTCGATAATTATCCGTCGATTCTCCGAAAGCAACCTCCAAGGTGATCTTTCCCTCGGGGCTCGCCGCGTGACCCGGCACGATCCCGTGAAAGACTGTCGAACTTTTCTGTAGCTGGGACTCTTTGAGGCTCATGCGTAAGAAGGTTTCCCAATACAGGATGTTAATGCTACTTCCGCCGTCCATCAGGACCCTTTTCAGCTCGTAACCATTGACCTGTGGCGCAACCACCAATGCCAAGACTCCTGGGCGCTCTATTCTTTCCGGGTGATTTCTTCTGCTCCACGTTACCTCTTGTTCCGCCCATCTCAGGTATCCCGGCACGGCTGAGGAAACCGAGTTTACCGTTTGCTTTAACGTCTCTTTGTCCCTGCTAGAAGTTCCTGTAGTATGCACATGATATTGTCCCTTTAAACCAGGCGTACGTACCGTACCGATGAAGATGTTGATCTGGCCGATCGTCACAGTAGATCCGGACTCGAGGTGATCCGACTCTGGCCTCCAGCCGGAATCGTCCACCATCTTTTCTCCTTTGTGGTCGATGTAGATCTCGCCGATGACAAGATTCTCCATGTTTTTCCGAGCTTCTCCCGTGATGTAAACACCTTTGGACGCAGGCCCCACGGTGGGCGCCAACTGTCGTGGGATAATCACGGCAGATGTTACCGGGGGTAACTGATCTTGGGGCAAGACGACACAGGCGTTTGGGAGAGGGTTTAGCTCAGAGGAAAACATGATGGTAATCGATCTGGTAGCCGGCAATCAAAGCCGCCGAGTCTCCGATCTTAATATAATAACTCAACTCTCGGGTTACACGGGATACTTGATATCAAGTGATATTGCTAGGGTTCTTGGATATCTCAACTAGACCTAGGGATCGGTTTATAAAGCACCCGTACCCCCCGGCTTGTCCTCCAAGACACACCCTGGATCCTACCCGGACACGGCATACGAGCCCTAACCTTCCTTTACCGTAACCCACAATCCGGGTTACTGGGCCTATAAACTTGGGCCTTACGAAAGTTCTTTATCCTTAGCCGGAACCTGCGCAGCATCCTTCGGGCCGGTTTATACCTTGGAGTTCTCCTACCGGGTTATTATCCCTCCATCACACATGCACCAGGCTATAGCGGCCTTGGGATCCTCCTTCTTCTTCTCCACCATGATCGGATTGGCCAACCAATCTGGATGCAGCACCTCCATGATAAATCCACTTGTCAGCAGCTTGGTGATCTCATCACCGATGGCTTTCCTTCTGTCAGCCGTGAAGCGGCACATTGCCTGCTTAACCGGCTTGGCGTCAGGGCGCACATGCAGAGAGTGCTCAACCAACTCCCTCGGGACACCCGGCAGGTCCTGATTGGACCATGCGAAGACATCCCGATTCTCACGGAGGAAGTGGATGAGCTCACTTTCCTGTTTCTCCTCCAAACCGGCACCAATGATGGCCACACGCTCCGGGAACTCTAGGTCAATCTGCACTTTTTTCGTCTCCTGGGAGGCCTGGAAGGTAGCCCCATACTGAGAACTCGGCATGCCTGGCATACCGACTTGAGCTGCTTGGGCCATAGCCACAACCTCATGTATCTTCTTCTTCTCGGCCGCAATGACCATGGACTCAGCAAGCTGTGACGCCCCGAGATCGGGCACTATGCAGATTTCAGCATTCCCGCCAAATCCGCATAATAACCGATTCCAGGTTGCCACTTATGATAGCATTACAACAGTTCACGAATATTCCACAATTACAACAGAAACAGATAGATACAAGATGACTCAAACGAGCCAAGGATACAACTGATACAATACAAAGATCCAAATAACAGCGGAAGAAACAACATATCGTCCGTCTATGGACAAGATCCAAATTGGACTAAGAGTCCTGAAGATAACCGAGAGCGTCCAATCCCTGCCCAGGCCAAGCCGGAGGGATTCCCAAGCTAACGTCGTCAGACTTCAAACCTGTTGACTGCGATGTTGAATATGCAGCCACGAAAAAGGATTCGTGGGTCAGTACGGTTAAGTACTGGCAAGGGGGATAAAACCCATACTCACAACATACCGGCGTAGCCAGTCATCACAAGATACAAATACTTTGGGATCAACGGAAAAGGAAGGGATTATTGCAAATAAGCGACAGCGGGCTGCACTAACCAACTACAGAAAATTCTACCACTTCCGGCTAACAGAAAGAAGATAAGATCGAGGATAGTAACCAACTGAAAGTAACTCCAACAAACCCATCCTGGATCTCGCCCCTTATCCAAAGAAGCAATCCGAGGATAACTCACACAGTTGGGTTAATGAATAATGGATCAGGTTGTTGTGTCAATAAGACTATTACTAGTCACTTTATTATCATTAGGTGTAAGTTGTCTGAGTACTTGTTAGCCAGTACTTTCACCAAGTAATCCATAACCGCGGAAAACACGGCTTCTCGAGAAGATTTATCCCTGCAGGGTGTGCTCCAGTACCCGTACACACTCAAGCCACCAACTAAAACTCAGGTTAGCTTGACACGACCCAAACCATCTCTACAACCCATCCTGGAGCCACAGAGCTATAAGGTCCCAGCCACGCAGCCGAATACTCAGCGCAGGTGTGCAAAACTCCCGCAGGACACAACACCCCGACACTACAGGCCTCGCCCTATATGCATCATCATCATAAGTAACCATGGGGGATCCACCCATTATGCAAGGAGCAAATGGAACACCCGAACTAAGTGTGGCTCTTCGGACAAGCTGCAGATCAGGTCTAAGTCGAGGGGGGTCCCATACTACCACCCGGATGCGGTGAGCACGCTCATCATGGATCAGTAGACAAGACCCTTTTCCTATTAGGGTCGACACTAGCAGGCCTCAAAACCACTTAGGGCCTCCTGCCGGTGCCTTATCAGCATATTATTAATAACAGGTTGATTGATTAACATCGAGCCCCCAGAACAATAAAAGTAATCTAGTAACGGGAAGTAACGGGTAACAAACTCGAGCAAAACAACCTAAGCATGCTAGTAAGACACGGGCACAAGCAATGGTTATAGGTGTGGAGGTGAGGCAATAACAAGGTTAAGGGATTCATGTGATTGGTTCGTAACAGAAACAACTACTACTAAGTCTAGCAGAAAAGAACAACGGAAAGAATCGGTAACAAGTGATGAAAGGCAGCCATATGGCAGCAAGTGAGTATACTTGCCTGAGATCCCGCAAGGTAGCAGATCTTGTCGTTGCTCACATCATCTCAACGTCCTATCCGCGAAGAAGCAACGAACCTCGAACAAACAACGGAATGCAACAATTACTACTACGGCAAAAGATCCAGCATGATCCTATTTTATATGCATGACATGGCAAGATGCAGCAGGGGAAACAACTTAAGCAATTTAATCGGAACCGGAGTCCGGAGAAATAGGAATTGGTTCAAGTTGTTTATCTAACCATCAATTTAATTGTTATTTAGCATGGCAACAATGGGATAGATGAGTTAGGCAATTTAAATGGAAGGGGGCAACAGCTGGAAATCATTAGCCCACACATTCCATATGTTGTCATATAGGTGAACATGCATAACAAGATCTAAAGTGCACCAGACAAGATGCAAACAGGAATATGAATGGCATGAACATATTAAAGATATGAAACTGATTGGAAAACATATTTTATTTGTTTGATTTGGAATTAAAATGAATTAGTTATGAATTTGGCAATTTAAATTGCATTAAATAAGAGGTGAAACAATTATTCAATTTAAAGGTTGCAAAACAGAAAACAAAGTTGATATTCAAGTGTGGCATGTGATTTTGGATGAAAAACATGTTTTGGCTATTTAATTTGGAGCAACCATTTGAAAGTTATTAATTATGCCATTTAATTAACCAATTTAAGGATTATTAAATAACATTAATTTTAATTGCCCAAATTGCAAAACAAAGTTGATAAACAGAAAGTACAATGAATTTGGACTGAAAAACATATTTGAGTTGTATGATTTGAATTAGGTATGAATTAATTATGGAATTAACCAAATTGGAAAAGAATTGTTTGAATTTGAAATTTGAAACAATTTGAATTGTGCAAAACAGATAACAAATGTGATATTTGAAAAGTTCATGGAATTTTGATTGGAATACATATAAAGTTTGTGTCATTTGGGTTTGTGGTTTGGAAGTTGTGACCATTGGAAGTGTGGGGTGCATTTTGCAAAGTGCAGGGGCATACTCGTGATGGAAACATCAGAAGGGAGGGCTCCGGTACAGAAAAAAAAATGGAAAGGACAGGGACCTAAACGGAAAGTCGAGATTAGATCTGGACCCAGGACAATGAACACCGCAGAGGACCCCAGCCTGAGACGATGACAGGTGGACCCCATCGGTTCCACGCTGGAAAGAGGCAAAAAAGATGGGGAATTGCCTTTCCCAGGGATCGAAGTCGGGGCTCTGTGCGCGCAGATCAGCGCCCTAACCACTGGGGTGGGTGCGTGCTTCTGATAGCAACCTGATGCGTTCGAAATAAGAGGCAATTGGGACACCGTTAACTGAAATTGGTGAAACAAAAGGCAAAGATTAATGCTTTGGATGGGTATCGAACCCGTGACCTCCCACAGCGTGGAGCGGATGCACTGCCAGTGCGGCTGAAGCTGGTTTCGTGACAGGGACGCGTTGCGAAGGGAGATAACATACAGCTAGGCGCTGTTTTTAACTGCAACTGCAAGTGCAGTTCTCTGAACCTAACGAGCGACAGATGCGTGCCCGCCGGCGATCTCCGCTGCTCGCGGTGAGCTGCCGCGGGTGGCCGGGGGCGGTGGTCGTGCAGCACGTGCGGGTGGGGAGGCGAACAGGGGCAGGAGGAGAAGATAGGCAGGGGCGCACCTTGATCGATGGAAGGAGGAGGCGGACAGAGGTGCAGTCGAGGGCGACGACGCCTGACGGCCGGGGAAGGCGGCGGCAAACGACGACGTCGCCGTGCCCTGGTGGCGCCATGACCCCGACGAAGGGGCGCCGCCTGGAGCTGGTTGTGCCCCGGTTCCATTCCCGCCGGAACCGGGGCCCATCGAGAGGGGAGACCGCGGCGCCATGCCTCCGAAGTTCCATCCATGGCAGCTGTTCGCCGGTTTTCAGAGATGTACAGAGGAGCAGAAGGTAGGGGAGACAGTGGAGATGGGAGATCGGCGGCTGGAGGGAGAAGAGGAAGGAGTGGTTGGGCTAGGGTTTTGGGAGGTGGGAGGTGGCTTTAAGGGAGGGGAAAGGTGAGGGGAGGGGACCATGGCGTGGTGCTCTCCTCTGAGGAAAACGACAGGAGGGAGGCACGTTCAGGCTCTTCTCGTGTGTACTGCGTACGGAGAGGAAGAGGGTCTTCGGTGGGCTGCTTGGCTAGGTCTTGGGCCAGCTAGTTGGGTTGGCCTGGTTGGCAGGCCAAAAGATTGTATTATTACTATTTTATTTTATTTTCTTCTTTTGACAAAACTGCTTAAAGGAAAAAGTAAATAGCTTGGAGGCAATAAAATCATTTTAAGAAATTTAGAAAAACAAGGTTTTTAGGCAACTTAATTTGGTGGACAATTTAAAATGCATGAAGATGTGATGCTATGATGCGACAAAGAAAAACAAAGAAACAATTTCTATTCGGGGAAACCCCGGCCGTCACACAAGCCGAGATCCAGCAGATGCACACTCCAAAGAGCGCTTGTAGTCACCCGAGATGGTGATGATGCCGTTGGGACCAGGGATCTTCATCTTCAGATAGGCCGCATGAGTACAGGCCATGAACTTGGTCAGAGCAGGCCTGCCGAGTAGAGCATGATAAGGGCTCTGAAGATCAACCACTTCGAACTGCAGGCACTCCGTGCGGCAGTTCTCCCTGGTGCCGAAAAGCACATCCATCCATATGCGGCCGATTGGAGCACAAGATGCTCCCGGCACAATGCCATGGAATGTTATCCGACTGGGTAGCAGCATGTTCTCGGCAAGGCCGAGCTTCTCCATGGTATCCTTGTACATGATGTTGATGATGCTTCTGTTGTCGATCAGCACCTTGCTGAATTTCACGTTCTTCTTGGTCCCCAAGAAAGTGGGGTCCACTACCAGAGCATATGTACCCGGATTGGGCATGATCCTGGGATGATCAGCTCTAAACCAGACGTTCTTCTTATTGGCGCCGAGAACCATCACGGTGCTTCCTCTTGGGCTCGAAGGAATCAAGCAGAGGCTGAGTAGGATCCCCGAATGCGTACATATCAGCAATCTTGATTGTCTCAGCAAGGGTACTTGGCATCTCCCTCTGCAGTTTCTGCCACAACATGCTGCCATGATGGCCACCCTGGGCAAACCACGCAATGGCCTGCGACTCATTCACACCCTCACAGGTGTTCCTCAGAGTACTCCACCGAGTAAGGTACTCCCGGTCAGTTTTCGCTTCCCTTTGCTTGCACGCTGAGAGCTGCTGCGGCCGGTTTGGCCTCTTGTGAGTGCTGGTGAAGTTGCTGATGAAGGTTTCAGAGAAGTCAAGCCAGCAGTTGATGTTGTCTCTGGGCAAGTTGTTGAGCCAGATCCGGGCAGGGCCCTCCAGCATCTGGGGCACATACCGAACTGCCCACCTCCTTTTGCCACCTGTAACGTACATAGCAGTCACATAGTCATTCAGCCAGTCTTCTGGCTTGGTGCTTCCGTCATAGGTCTTGGTCCCTCTAGCCAGCTGGAATTTGGACACAGGTGGCTCCCCATGATCCTGGGACCAAAACAATCTGGCCCTGGTGGCCCCTTCCTTTCTATCTGTTCGGACCAGTAGAGCCGGTCGAGCTTGTATCTTGCGTCACTTGGCTCCAGCATTCTCCCTCCCAACCGGGTAGCGAGATCTCTTGGGTCGGCGTACCCGGCACGCTCCATGGCCGAGTACCCGTCATTGTAGCGGTCTTGAGGCACTGGTCCAAGTTGAGCAACTGGGTAGGCCACAGCAGCAACCACATTTGGCTAAGCAACATGTTGGACAGGGTTAGCAACATGCTGCCGAGATGGGCCTTCTCGGTTAACTCCTTGCCCCTCTTGATGACCTCTTGCAGCCGGATGGGCAGTACGTGCAGCGTTGTGTTTTTGGCCAGGCTGCCGCGCTACAGCGTGTTGTTTTTCGGCGACAGCCGGGTCATACACCTGCATCTGTTTGTGTCTCCCCGAATTTACACTCGGTGCCCTCTCTCCCCCAGGAAGCGGCGATGAGGCCTGGTCCACGGAATTTGCCCCATGCGACTGAACAACATGAGACGCACCGCCCCCCAGGTTGGCTTGCCGAAATGCCTCATTCTGTCTGCCAGCTTCCAGAACGAGCTCATTGAGCCGCTCCTGCTGCCTTACTCGGGCCTCGCCAGTGAGATTTGGCAACTCTGCAGCAACAGCCTCTGCAGCTCTACGTGTTTTTGCAGGGGAACTATATTTCGGACTACCAGCTGTGTTTTGACTGGCAGACTTGCTAGCAGCTGTACCATCTCTAGCTAGCTCAACGCCTAAGTTACGCTGAATAGTCCCTATCTTGCCAGGATTTCTAGAAATAGGGGTAAAACCATGCGCCCTATTGTACTCATTCTGATCCAAGTTAAGCTCAAGCCTAACCTTCTCCAGCTCCTGGGCCTCCCGCAGCAAAGCGAGTCGCTGCTGCTCAAGCTGCGCCCTCAGCACCGCTGTATCAGCGTCTGTGGCGATAGGCATGCCAAGATGCTCGACACCAGCATGAGGAGCCGGTATCGCGGTCGATGTAGAAGGATCCACGTAGCCCGGAATGTTCCGGGGCATCTCGTAGGGCTTGTGGCCCCTGGCAGCAGCCGACTCCTCGATGACTTCCGCCGCAGCGGCCGCGCCTTTCCCGGCATCGATAGCCGGGCCCGTCATCATCACCTCCACGCTGCCCACAGAGCAGCCAGCCGGCTTCCCGCGGACAGCGGGAACAACGGGGGGATCATCGACAACGAGCACCACCTCGGGGTACTCGCGGATGACGGTGGTGGCGACGTACACCAGATGCGTGTCGAAAGACAGCACGGAACCGCATGCAGGCAAGGGCCTGCCGCCGAAATCGCCGGCGTTGTCGCTGACGAAGTCGAAGGAGCCAAATCTGTGGACAAGGCCACAAACCACGCGCTCCCCCGATGGAGTAACCGGTCCCGTCCGAATATGCACCCCAGCCAGCACCGCTGCTGGCCCCACGGTGGGCGCCAACTATCGTGGTGTGGAGAAGATAGATGCCATAGGGTGGCTTGAGTTTGGGGCCGATGGACGCTGTAGGTATTCGGGGAGGGATCACACGTCACGTTGACGTGCTCAAAAACACTTCAAACACCAAGATCTACCCAGGTTCGGGGCCCTCGTGTGGAGGTAACACCCCTACTCCTTCCTACCTCTCTGTATATGGTTTTACCGAGTAGCCACAATACAAATCAGGCTCTCAGCCGAGTAGCCACTCTCTTGCTCTCTCTCTCTCTCTATAACATTAGCCCATGCAATAAATGCTCTCCGGGCCAACGTCCCTCGCGCTGGAGGGGGCTGGGTACCTTATATACTGGTACCTAGCGAGTAAACAATGATTAAAGGTACTCGATACGACAACTCTACTGCCACCACGGCGCACGCCTCCGTGTTCCTGCTGACGCCGTTGCGAGAAGTCGCTGCGCCGTCCGGCTGACATGACTTGTCCACCCTGTCAGTCTCACAGAGTAGGCCCCTAACATGTCCTGCCCCCCTGTCTGTGACAAGACATGACAGGTGCCCACCCTCAATGTACCCATGCCGTAGCTCGGATAATCATGTTCCTTGTAAGTTGAACCGCACGCCTATACGGCTGCGGGATACGCGGGATCTCGTCAGAACGGCTCCATTGACTTTGTGCCCGAGTAGGATTGTTGCCCATCTACTCAGACCACCCGAGCTCTACTCGGTCAATTCTGAACTTCACTTGTATCTTCTCCTTGGCCTCCAATACTTATCACCGAGTAGCGTCTACCGGATACCAGATATCTGGTAACCGCCTACCCGGCAAACTGTACCTTGATCTCTGTTTTATCACCTGCCTTACCCCTACTCGGGGGTAGCCCCCCGACAGCGCTTCACCGGTGTCAGCAACAACGTGGAACCTCCACACAACACAACCAAAATACTTTGTCCCAACGGTACAGTGAGGTTGTCAATCTCACCGGTCTTGCTGAAAACAAAGATTAGACGTATAGTGTGGAAAATAATGTATAAAGAGAGCAGGAAATTGTTGTGGTTTGTTTAACAGTGTGGAAAATGGACCGGGGGTTCATAGGGTAACTAGTGGTGTCTCTCCATAAAGATAACATGCTGGGTGAACAAATTACAGCTGGGAAATTGACAAATAGAGGTTGCACCGTAGTGCACAATATAACATGATGATTACTATGATATTTAGTGCGGGCATTACAACAATATACATAGACCGAAATCCATCTGCATCTATGACTAATAATCTACCCTGAGGTTATCATCCGAACCCCCTTAGGTATTAAGTTGCAGGCAACAGATAATTGCATTAAACAAAGTATGTAATGTAAGCAATGATTATGCACGCGGGCACTCTCACCGTTGTTTTCTCCCTAATGGCAACAACAGATCCTCCCCCTTCACGTTTCTGTCACTCGAGCAAGGTGGTGAGGAGGCATGAACCCACTATCAAGCATAAATACTGCCTCTTGGAGTCACTAGCAACTACTTGGCCAGAGGAACCACTAGCAACGGAAAGCATGCAAGATCATAAATAACATATGCAATAAAGACTATAATCAACTTGGCATAACTTGAATATTCATCAGATCCCGGCAAACACATCATATAGAATTACATAAGATCAATCTCGATCATGATAGGCAGCTCACGAGATCTGAACATGGAGGCATATGAGGATAAGACAACCATCTAGCTACATCTACAAACCCGTAGTCCAAGGATGAACTACTCACGTATCACTCCGGAGGCAGGCATGGTCATGTAGAAGCGTCCGGTGATGATCTCCTCTCCGGTAGGGTGCCGGAAACAGCTTCTGAACCCCCTAGTTCTAGGGTTGACGGTGACGGTGGCTGCGGAACTTTTCGGAGATTTTTGATCAAGTGTCTAGGGTTTTCCATCCAGGGGGATTAAATAGGAGAAAGGGCAAAGGCGATGGAGCTCCAAGGGCCCCACACCCATAGCTGGCGCGGCCAGGGGGGCCGCGCCACCCTATGGTGTGGCCCCCCTGGTGCCCGTCTTCGACTCCTCTTCGGTCTTCTTGATGCTTCCTGGGAAAACAGTCCAATTCCGAGAATGTTTCCAGAACAATTTTTTTGAAACCAAAAACAGCAGAAAACAGGGAACTGGCACTTGGCATCTTGTTAATAGGTTAGTCCCGGAAAACATATAAAAATGCTAAAAATAAGGGAGAAAACAAGTAGCAATTGACATAATATGATCATGGAGCATCAGAAATTATAGATACGTTGGAGATGTATCATGGCACTTGGCATCTTGTTAATAGGTTAGTCCTGAAAAACATGTAAAAATGACATAAAGAAGGGAGAAAACATGTAGCAATTGGCATAATATCATCATGGAGCATCAGAAATTATAGATACGTTGGAGACGTATCAAGCATCCCCAAGCTTAGTTCCTACTCGTCCTCGAGTAGGTAAACGATTAAACAATAATTTCTGAGGTGACATGCTACTAACATAATCTTGATCATAAAAATGTAAAGGCATATGTAAGCTGAGATCATAGAACTTCAAACACAAACATGATAAATAGAACTTTAATAATAAAGAAAAGCAATCACTTTTCATCATGAAGAGTATCTAAAAAAAATATCATGAGAAACAATGTAAAGAAAGATAAACGTCTATTTCAGGTATAGAGAAAGCATGGCAAAGTGATATTTCGCTAGTCCTTAACAGTGGGGCAAAACATAAATGCCAGGACACCTTCAAAGTTCATGAGGACGACTAGAGCAAATAATTTAAGAACAAATGATATCACATCATGAAGTAATTATTGATGTTCATGGGACAATCCATGTAGAACTAAGAATGGAAAAAATGCTCTCTCAACTGTGCATAAAGTTAGAAGATGGAGACTCAACATAAAAGTAAAAGAAAGGCCCTTCGCGGAGGGAAGTAGGGATCACTCATGTGCTAGAGTTTTTATTTCATTAAACAGAGGTATTAAAAGTTTGACACTCCTCCCATCCATCTTTCACAAACCATGGCTAATCGAATCCTCGGGTGCCTGCCAACAATCACATACCATGGAGGAGTGTCTATATTTTGGGAGATGTATGTTAAAGTCAACGAATGGTAAACAGAAGATACAGTATGTCACAAGCCAACTGGATTCACAAGAGCCCATGTGAAGGACGCATATGGGTAGAAGGTCATCCCTCTTTCTCTTTTGTTTACACAATTATGCTTTGACTAATAAATCAGGGGCAAAAATAGTGAAGAGATTTTGTGTGTATAAATTTGGGGCTGGGCACCCCGCTGCCAGCTCTTCTATCATTTAGATAAGCTCATGAAGCCACTAGTCCAGGATGTGAAATCCAATCAACAAGTGAGATAAAGATTCTCTATTGACGTCCTCATGAGCAAAAACAGGAACATAAAGCAGGAGTAATTTTGAAAGTTTTAAAGGTAACACATCAGCAATTTACTTGGAGTGGCAGTTAAATACCACATGTAGGTAGGTATGGTGTACACAATGGGAAAATCTTTGGTTTAAGGGAGTTGGATGCACGAGTAGAGCTCATACTCAATACAGGTGGAGGCTAGGAAAAGACTGGCAGCGACAAATCAAGAGAGCATAAGAGCCATAATCATGCATAGCGATATAAGCATCATTAATTAAAGCATAAGCAGTATCGTAGTTCAAAAACTAAGTGGTCATGGAGGCTATTCGTGACTGGTTCGTAGTCATAAACATGGTGTGAGCATGCGCCAAGTCAACCAAATAAAACATTCGAAAGAGAATACCAAAAATTTATGCTTCCTTATGACAAGAACAACTCATGAATCTTTCAATGACATATTAAACACTCTCAACTATTTTAGGTATTCATTCTACTCAACATCACAAGGATTTAGAACTAAAATAACATTTATCATGGCATGAAAAAGTTCTAGCAACAGTCTATACAAGCTTCTACTTGCACCATTATAAATTCTACTTTAAACATCAGTTTCTTCTCCCAACAAGCACCATACAAGATATATTTTAACAAAAACTCTCTAAATGCTACATCAAGAAAACATGAGAGTACTCACATAACACTACTAAAACTAACAGCTCTAATAAGAGATGCATGCAAAACATGAGCTAAATAAATGCAACAGCCAGACAAAGATTAAGAATACAAAGTATTCCCATGAAAAAGCGGAGCGTGTCACTCTCCAATAAAAGAATGCTGGGGTCCAACCAAGCTTATTTAAAAATTAAAAAAAAACTGAAAAAAAAACAAACTGAAAACAAAAATAAAAGACGCTCCAAGTAAAGCACATAAGATGTGACCGAACAAAAATATAGTTTCACTAGAAGTGACCTGATAATTTGTTGAAGAAGAAGGGGATGCCTTGGGCATCCCCAAGCTTAGACTCTTGAGTCTTCCCGAAATTTTCTGGGATGTACCACCGGGGCATCCCCAAGCTTAGGCTTTTCACTCTTCTTGATCACATCATATCATCCTCTTCTCTTGACCCTTGAAAAATTCCTTCACACCAAACTTCCCACAATCTTCATTAGCAACGTTAGTGCAATCGAAATAATAAATTCACATGGTTCAGTTTCAACACAATCCTAACACTCATAAACACATTGATACTATCACAACTTCTTTTAAAACTCTTTTTCTCAAAAGAACACCAAAAGAAAGCGATTAAGATGCAAATGCAATTATTGGCAGAAATCTGTCAAAACAGGACAACAGGTAAAGGTGATTTTTTTCGAAAATCTTCTGTTACTTAAATCAAAAAGTGGTCATCTAAGAAAAGTTGCATATATAACCCAGGATTACACACAAAAAAACTCAGGTCTTTTTGAATTTTCTGTGATTTTATACGGAATAAACAATGTACAACAGAAATCTGTTTCCTGCGGAAAAATCCGAAATATAGCCTCAACTTTCCACTAGAGGCTTTACTTGGCTCAACAAAAACACAAAATAAAAGATACAACAGGGTTGCTAAGGAAATAGACAACACCCAGGTGCAAAGCACACCAAAGAAAACCAAAAGAAAACGGATTGAAAACAACAAAATAAAACGGGTTGTCTCCCGGTAGCGCTTTTCTTTAACGCCTTTCAGCTAGGCATAGAAAGCAACTCAAGTATTTTCAAGTAAAGAAGCATCAACATCATAACTTGCTCTAATAAGAGAGTAAAAAGGTAGCTTCATCCTTTTTCTAGGAAAATGTTCCATTCTTTCTTGAGTGGGAATTGATATTTAATACTCCCCTCTTTCATATCAATAACAACACCAACAGTTCTAAGAAAAGGTCTTCCCAAAACAATAGGAAAAGAAGCATTGCATTCAATGTTCATAACAACAAAATAAATAGGGACAAGGCTATTATTAACCATAATAAGAACATCATCAATTCTACCAATAGGTTTCTTCTTAGCATTATCAGCAAGATGAACATCCAAATAACAGTGTTCCAATGGTGGTAGATCAAGCATATCATAAAGCTTTTGAGGCATAACAGAGATACTAGCACCAAGATCACACAAAGAATTGCAATCAAAATCATTTACTTTTATCTTAATGATAGGATCCCATCCATCATCTATTGTTCTAGGGATAGATGTCTCAAGTTTCAGCTTTTCTTCCCTAACTTTCATGAGAGCATTGGTAATATGTTTAGTAAAGGCCATATTCATGGCACGAGCATTGGGAATTCAAGCAAGCTTTTGTAGGAACTTAATAACTTCAGAGATATTGCAATCATCAAAGTCAATATTATCATGATCAAAAGTAATGGGGCCATTCTCTCCCACATCTCTAAATTTTTTAGCACTTTTATCAGAAGCAATTTCAGCAGTTTGAGGCAATTTTGCACGTTTCACCAAAGGGGTGGAGTCTTTGTTAACACCAACTACTTAACCATTAATAGTAGGAAGTTTAGTAGAACTTGGAGTTTCAGTTTTACAAGTAGTGGTGATAGTGCAAACTCTAGAAATATTATTCTTTCTAGCAAATTCATCTTCTCTTTCCCACCTAGCACGTAATTCAGCCATCAACCTAACATTATTATCAATTCGAACTTGGATGGCATTCAAAGTTTTACTTTATTTAACATCATGTGGCAAGACCTTCAGTCTTAGAAAATCAACATCTATTTTACCAAGATTTTCCTCAACAGATTTATTAAAAGCAGTTTGTGTGCTAATAAATTATCTAAGCATGTTTTCGAGATCAGAGGTAGAGCTTTTATTGTTATTATAGGAATTTCCATAAGAATTACCATAACCATTATTAGAAGGATAGGGCTTATAATTGTTTCCACCAAAATTATTTCGATAAGAATTGTTGTTAAAAATATTATTTCTAATAAAGTTCACATCAACATGCTCTTCTTGAGAAACCAAAGAGGCTAACGGAACATTATTTGGATCAACTTGAGATTTACCATTAACAAGCATAGACAAAATAGCATCAAGTCTTTCACTCAAACAGGAGGTTTCCTAAACAAAATTTACCTTCTTACCTTGTGGAGCTCTCTCAGTGTGCCACTCTGAATAATTTATCATCATATCATCAAGAAGCTTTGTTGCATTGCCCAAAGTGATGGACATAAAGGTACCTCCAGTAGATGAATCCAATAGGTTTCTTGAGGAGAAATTTAGTCCTGCATAAAAGGTTTGTATAATCATCCAATTAGTCAGTCCATGTGTGAGACAATTCTTCACCATATTTTTCATTCTTTCCCAAGCTTTAGCAACATGTTCATTATCAAATTATTTAAATTCATTATGTCACTTCTCAGGGATATAATCTTAGCAGGAGGATAATATTTTCCAATGAAAGCATCTTTACACTTAGTCCATGAATCAATACCATTTATAGGCAAAGATAACAACCATTCTTTAGCTCTTCCTCTCAAAGAGAAAGGAAATAATTTCAGTTTAATAATATCTCCATCCACATCTTTATACTTCTGCATCTCACATAGTTCAACAAAATTATTAAGGTGGACAGCAACATCATCAGTACTAACACCGGAGAATTGCTCTTTCATAGCAAGATTTAATAAAACAGGTTTAATTTCATAGAAAGCAACAGTAGGAGAAGGTGGAGCAATAGGTGTGCAAATAAAATCATTGTTGTTTGTGCTAGTGAAGTCACACAACTTATTATTCTCAGAGGAACTCATTTTTAGCAAAATAAAAGCAAGCAAATAAATAAAAGCAATAATGTAAACTAATTTTTTTGTGTTTTTGATAAAGAGAAGCAAAAAAAGACAAAAATAAAAACAAGACAATAAAAAAAATAAAGAGGTTGAGAGTGAGAGACTCCCCTTGTCAGAAGACTTCCTTCTCCCCGGCAACGGCGCCAGAAAAAGTCCTTGATGGTGTAGATCTTGCACTCGTTGGGATATCCCAAGAGGAGGGTGTGATGAGCACAACGGTAGGAGTTTTCCCTTAGTTAAGAACCAAGGTTATCAATCCAATAGGAGAAAGAGGACCTTCGGAAAGTTGATGCCACTAACGGTGGTGATGGCTCACTGGTGTCAGCAACAACGTGGAACCTGCACACAACACAACCAAAATACTTTGTCCCAACGGTACAGTGAGGTTGTTAATCTCACCGGTCTTGCTGAAAACAAAGATTAGACATATAGTGTGGAAAATGGTGTATGCTTGTAGTAAGTTGTTGCGTCATAAACATATCCCTAATTTCTGATGCTCCATGATCATATTTTGACAATTGCTACATGTTTTCTCCCCTTTTTATGTAATTTTTATACGTTTTCCGGACTAACCTATTAACAAGATGCCACAGAGCTAGTTCCCTGTTTTCTGCTGTGTTTTAGTTTCTGAAAAGTTGTTCCGGAAATATTCTCGGAACTGGAAAATTCGAAGCCCGGAAGTCCTATTTTCCCCGGAAGCATCCAGAAGACCGAAGAGGAGCCGAAGAGGGGCAGCATGGGGGCCACACCATAGGGTGGCGCGGCCCCCTGGCCGTGCCAGCTATAGGTGTGTCCCCCTGGAGTGCCACCGCCTTCACCCTTTCGCCTATTTAAGCCCCCAGGATGGAAAGCCCTAGACACCTGATCAAAATCCCCGAAAGAGTTCCGCAACCGCCATCACGGTCAACCCCAGATCAGCGGGCTTTTGAAGCTGTTTCCGGCGCCCTACCGGAGAAGAGATCATCATCGGAGGCCTCTTCATCACCATGCCTGCCTCCGGAGTGATGCGTGAGTAGTTCATACTTGGACTACGGGTTCGTAGCTGTAGCTAGATGGTTGTCTTCTCCTCATATGCCTCCATGGTTAGATCTCGTGAGCTGCCTATCATGATCGAGATTGATCTTATGTAATTCTCTGTGCTGTGTTTGCTGGGATCCGATTAATATTGACCTTATGCCAAGTTGATTATAGTCTTTATTTGGATGTGTTATTTGTGATCTTGCATGCTCTCCATTGCTAGTGGTTATTCTGGCCAAGTAATTGTTAGTGACTCCAAGAGGGAGTATTTATGCTTGATAGTGGGTTCATGCCTCCATGTTACCTTGGTCGAGTGACAGAAACGTGAAGGGGGAGGATGTGCTGTTGCCATTAGGGAGAAAACAGCGGTGAGAGTTCCCGCGTGCATAATCATTGCTTACATTACACACATTGTTTAATGCAATTATCTGTTGCTTGCAACTTAATACCTGAGGGGGTTTGAATGATAACCTGAGGGTGGATTATTAGTTATAGATGCAGATGGATGTCGGTCTATGTATCTTGTTGTAATGCCCGCACTAAATAAATAGTAATCTTCATGTCATATTGTGCACTACGGTGCAACCTTTATTTGTCAATTGCCCAGCTGTAATTTGTTCACCCAACATGCTATCTTTTATGGAGAGACACCACTAGTGAAACTACGAACCCCGGTCCATTTTTCCACACTGTTAAACAACCCACAACAATTTCCTGCTTTATTTACTTTCTACAAGCATACACTGTTTTTCCACACTATATGTCTAATCTTGGTTTTCAGCAAGACCGGTGAGATTGACAACCTCACTGTATGTTTGGGGAAAAGTATTTTGATTGTGTTGTGTGCAGGATCCACATTGTTGCTGACACCGGTGAAGCGCCAGCACCACCGTCAGTGGCATCAACCTTCCCAAGATTCTCTTTCTCCTACTGAATTGATAACCATGGTTCTTAACTAAGGGGAAAACTTCCGCTGTGCTCATCACACCCTCCTCTTGGGGTATCCCAACGAGTGTAAGATCTACACCATCAAGGACTTTTTCTGGCGCCATTGCCGGGGAGAAGTAATTCTTCTCGCAAGGCGAGTCTCTCATTCTCAATATCTTCTGGCAAGTAGAGGTTCATTCTTTTAGGCAACAAGGGGGAGAAAGTTTAAAAGATGCTTGGTATAGAATAAATAATGCTCATAAGAGGTGCACAAAAAAATTTCTACCTTGATACTCCTGAGAAATTTTTATGTTGGTATTTCTGGCTGGTATAGGCATGTGTTAGACACTCTTACGGGTGGAAATTTTCTAGGAACTCCTGCTTTGGAAGCCTGCAATTTGATTGAAAGTTTAGTAGGAGCACCTCCCATTATAACTGTTAAAATCGAGATTACTTTGGAGGATGTTATTGATAAATTAAACTCTTTGGAAATGAACTTATCAGTCTTCCTTGATAATGCTAGCAAAGTTAATGAATTACTAGTTACTATTGATAAAAGAATCACTGCTGTAGAAGCTAGCAACACTCATGATAATCAAATTGTTAGGATTGGTAAACTAGAGGATGCCATGGGAGCTTTAAGCTCAACCTTTTCATCTCATAAATTCAAAAAGGAGAAAGCCTATGTGGGAAAGGAGCAAAGATTTATGTATGCTCCTAAGATGGTTAAACCCAAATGTCAATATGTGCTGAAAATTGCTAAAACAATTAATGAGACTAAGAATGACCTTCATGTTGAATATTCAAAAACATCTAAAGAACCTATTTCTGCAAATAATGGTTTAGAGGAAGATATATATGATGCTTCTTTACTTGAAAACACTTGAGTTGATTTTTCTATGCCTAACTGAAAGGCTTTAAAGAAAAGCGCTACCGGGAGACAACCCGTTTCATTTCTCTGTTTTCTTTCAGTTTTCCTTTGTTTTCTTTGGTGTTCTTGCACCTGGGTGTTTTCTATTTCCTTAGAAACCCCTCTGTATCTTTTCTTTTGAGTTTTTGTTGAGCCAAGTAAAGCCACTAGTGGAAAGTTGAGCCTATATTTCGGATTTCTGCGTAGGAAACAGATTTCTGCTGTCCATTGTAAATTCGGTCACAAATCACAGAAAATTCAAATTGACCTGAGCTTTTTTGTGCTTAATCCTGAGTTATATACGAAATTTTTTGTAGAAGACAACTTTTTGATTTTAGCGACATAAGATGTTTTAAAAAAATCGATCTTTACCTGCTGTTATGTTTTTGACAGATTTCTGCCATTTATCGCATTTGCATCTTAATCTCTTTCGTTTGGTGTTCTTTTGAGAAAAAGAGTTTTGAAAGAAGTTGTGACAGTAGATAATGTGTTTTTGAGTGTTAGACTTGTGTTGAAACTGAACCATGTGAATTTCTTATTTCAATTGCACTAACGTTGCTAATGAAGATTGTGAGAATTTTGATGTGAAGGAAGTTTTCAAGGGTCAAGAGAAGAGGATGATATGATGTGATCAAGAAGAGTGAAAAGCCTAAGCTTGGGGATACCCTGGTGGTACATCCAATCAAATTACAAGAAGAATCAAGCGTCTAAGCTTGGGGATGCCCAAAGCATCCCCTTCTTCATCAACAAATTATCAGGTCACTTCTAGTGAAACTATATTTTTATTTGGTCGCATCTTATGTGCTTTACTTGGAGCGTTTTTTATTTTTGTTTTCAGTTTGATTTTTCTTTTGCTTTCAGTTTGTTTTTACTTTCATAATAAGCTTGGTTGGACCCCAGCATTCTTTTATTGGAGAGTGACACACTCCGCTTTTTCATGAGAATACGTTGTATTCTTAGTCTCTGTTTATCTGTTGTATATATTCAGCTCATGTTTTGCATGCATCTCTTATTAGAGCTGTTAGTTTTAGTAGTATTATTTGAGTACTCTCATGTTTTATTGATGTATCACAAAGAGTATTTTTGTTAAGGCATTTTTTGTATGGTGCTTGTTGGGAGAAACGAAAGAAAACTGCTGCTTGAAGTAGAATTTATAACAGTACTAGTAGAAGCTTGTATAGACTGTGGCTAGGACTTTTTCGTGCCATAATAAATGTTATTTTAGTTTTAAATCCTTGTGGTTATTGAGTAGCATGATTAGCCTCAAATAGCTGAGAGTGTTTAATATGTATTGAAAGATTCTTGAGTTGTTCTTGTCATAGTAAAGCATCAATATATGGTATTCTCTTTCGAATGTTTTATTTGGTTGACTTGGCGCATGGTCACACCATGTTTATGACTACAAACCAGTCATGAATAGCCTCCATGAACACTTAGTTTTTGAACTTGTGATACTGCTTATGTTTTAATTAATGATGCTTATGTCGCTACGCATGATTATGGCTCTTATGCTCTCTTGATTTGTCGCTCCCAGTCTTTTGCTAGCCTCCACATGTACTGAGTATGAGCTCTACTCGTGCATCCAAACTCCGTTAAACCAAAGTTTTTCCCATTGTGTCCACCATACCTACCTACATGTGGTATTTAACTGCCATTCGAAAGTACATTGCTCATGTGTTACCTTTAAACCTTCAAAATTATTCCTGCTTTATGTTCCTGTTTTTGCTCATGAGGACATAAATAGAGAATCTTTATCTCACTTGTTGATTGGATTTCACACCCTGAACTAGTGGCTTCATCTGCTTATCCAAATGATAGAAGAGCTGGCAGCGGGGTGCCCAACCCCAAATTAATGCAAACAAATTCTCTTCACAACTTTTGCCCCTGATTTATCAGTCAAAGCATAATTGTGTAAACAAAAGAGAAAGAGGAATGACCTTCTACACCAGTTGCATCCTTCACCATGGGAGCAACTCTTGTGAATCCAGTTGACTTGTGACGTACTGTATTTTCTGTTTACTATTCGTTGACATTAGCATACATCTCCCAAAATATAGACATTCCTCCAACAATGTCAAACTTTTAATACCTCTGTTTAATAAAATAAAAGCTCTAGCGCCTGACTGATCCCTGCTTCCCTCTGCGAAGGGCCTTTCTTTTACTTTTATGTTGATTCTCCATCTTCTAACTTTATGCACAGTTGAGAGAGCATTTTTCCATTCTGAGTTCTATGTAAATTTGTCCCATAAGCATCAATAATTACTTCATGATGTGATATTATTTGTTCTAGTATTCCTATTGAACTTTGAAGGTGTCCTAGCATTTATGTTTTGCCCCACGCTTAAGGACTATCGAAATATCACTTTGCCATGCTTTGTCTATACCTGAAACAAACATTTACCTTTCTTTGCATTATTATTCATGATCCTTTATTTGAGTTACTTTTCATGATGCAAAGTAATTGCTATGCTTTATTATTAAAGTTTTATTTTTCATGCCTGTGTTTAAAGTCTTATGATCTCACCGTGCATATGCTTTGACATTAGATTGATCAAGTTTGTCTTAGTAGCATGTCACCTTAGAAATTATTGTTTTATCGTTTACCTACTCGAGGACGAGTAGGAACTAAGCTTGGGGATACTTGATACGTCATAAACGTATCCCTAATTTATGATGCTCCATGATCATATTTTGACAATTGCTATATGTTTTCTCCCTTGTTTATGTCATTTTTATACGTTTACCGGACTAACCTATTAACAAGATGCCACAGAGCTAGTTCTCTGTTTTCTGCTATTTTTTAGTTTTAGAAAAGTTGTTCTCGAAATATTCTTGGAATTGAAAAATTCAAAGCCCGGAAGTCCTATTTTCCCCGGAAGCATCCAGAAGACCGAAGAGGAGCCGAAGAGGGGCAACAGGGGGCCACACCATAGGGTGGCACGCCCCCTGGCCGCGCCAGCTATAGGTGTGGGCCCCTGGAGCGCCACCGCCTTCGCCCTTTCGCCTATTTAAGGCCCCGGATGGAAAAACCTAGACACCTGATCAAAATCCCCGAAAAAGTTCCACAGCCGCCGTCACCATCAACCCCAGATCAGGGGAGTTCTGAAGCTGTTTCCGACGCCCTGCCGGAGAGGAGATCATCACCGGAGGCCTCTTCATCACCATGCCTGCCTCCGGAGTTATGCGTGAGTAGTTCATCCTTGGACTACGGGTTCGTAGCTGTAGCTAGATGGTTGTCTTCTCCTCATATGCCTCCATGTTTAGATCTCGTGAGCTGCCTATCATGATCAAGATTGATCTTATGTAATTCTCTGTGCCGTGTTTCTGGGATCCGATGAATATTGACCTTATGCCAAGTTGATTACAGTCTTTATCTGCATGTGTTATTTGTGATCTTGCATGCTCTCTGTTGCTAGTGGTTATTCTGGCCAAGTAATTGTTAGTGACTCCAAGAGGGAGTATTTATGCTCGATAGTGGGTTCATGCCTCCTTGTTGCGTTTCTCGAGCGACAGAAACATGAAGGGGGAGGATGTGCTGTTGCCATTAGGGAGAAAACAACGGTGAGAGTGCCCGCGTGCATAATCATTGCTTACATTACACACTTTGTTTAATGCAATTATCTGTTGCTTGCAAATTAATACCTGAGGGGGTTTGTATGATAACCTGAGGGTAGATTATTAGTCATAGATGCAGATGGATGTCGGTCTATGTATCTTGTTGTAATGCCTTCGCTAAATAACATAGTAATCTTCATGTCATATTCTGCACTACGGTTCAACCTTTATTTGTCAATTGCCCAGCTGTAATTTGTTCGCCCAACATGCTATCTTTTATGGAGAGACACCACTGGTGAAACTACGAACCCCGGTCCATTTTTCCACACTGTTAAACAACCCACAACAATTTCCTTCTTTCTTTACTTTCTGCAAGCATACACTATTTTTCACACTATACGTCTAATCTTTGTTTTCAGCAAGACCGGTAAAATTGACAACCTCACTGTACCGTTGGGGCAAAGTATTTTGATTGTGTTGTGTGCAGGCTCCACGTTGTTGCTGACACCGGTGAAGCGCTAGCACCACTGTCACTGGCAACAACCATCCGAAGATCTTCTTTCTCCTACTCGATTGCTAACCCTGGTTTTTAACTAAGGGGTAAACTTCCGCTGTGCTCATCACACTCTCCTCTTGGGGTATCCCAACGAGTGCAAGATCTGCACCATCATAAGTAAACAAAGGAGGAAATTGTGGTGGTTGGGTTAAAAATATAGGAAAATGGACCGGGGTTCATAGGTTCACTAGTGGTGTCTCTCCATAAAAGATAGCATGCTGGGTGAACAAATTACAACTGGGCAATTGACAAATAAAGGTTGCACCGTAGTGCACATTCAAGACATGATGACAACTATGATATTTAGTGCGGGCACTACAACAATATACATAGACCGTAATCCAACTGCATCTATGACTAATAATCCACCCTCAGGTTATCATCCGAACCCCCTTAGGTATTAAGTTGCAAGCAACAAATAACTGCATTAAATAAAGTGTGTAATGTAAGCAATGATTATGCATGCGGGCACTCTCACCGCTGTTTTCTCCCTAATGGCAACAACACACCCTCCCCTTCACGTTTCTGTCACTTTAGCAAGGCGGTGAGGAGGCATGAACCCACTATCAAGCATAGATACTCCCTCTTGGAGTCACAAGCAACTACTTGGCCAGAGCAACCACTAGCAACGGAAAGCATGCAAGATCACAAATAGCATATGCAATAAAGACTATAATTGACTTGGCATAAGTTCAATATTTATCGGATCCCAGCAAACACAGCACATAGAGTTACATAAGATCAATCTCGATCATGTTCGGCATCTCACGAGATCTAAACATGGAGGCATATGAGGAGAATACAACCATCTAGCTACTGCTATGGACCTGAAGTCCAAGGATGAACTACTCACGCATCACTCTGGAGGCGGGCATGGTGATGTAGAGGCCTCCTGTGATGATTTCCTCTCCAACAGGGTGCCGGAGACAGCTTCAGAACCCTCCCTGATCTAGGGTTGACGGTGACGGCGACTGCGGAACTTTTATGGGATTTTGATCAGGTGTCTAGGGTTTCCCATCCTGGGGGATTAAATAGGCGAACAGGAAGAGGCGGTGTAGCTCTGGGGGCCCCACACCACCCCCGGCGCGGCCAAGGGGGGGCCGCGCCACCCCATGGTGTGGCCCCCCTGATGCCCCTCTTCGTATCCTCTTCGGTCTTCTGGATGCTTCCGGGGAAAATATGCACTTCGGGCTTTGTGGGGTCCAGTTCCGAGAATATTTCTAGAACAACTTTTCTGAAACAAAAAACAGCAGAAAACAGGGAACTGGCACTTGGCATCTTGTTAATAGGTTAGTCTCGGAAAACATGTAAAAATGTCATAAAGAAGGGAGAAAACATGTAGCAGTCGGCATAATATCATCATGGAGCATCAGAAATTATAAATACATTTGAGACGTATCACCTCTCCATAGTCTTCCATTGCGGATCTCACGGCGTGAAGCCTCTTGGCTCCCGCTCTCTTACTGACGTGTGGAACCTGCACGTAAGAAGTTTGTTTTTCAGGAGTGGGAGGATAATTCCGGTGGGCTAAAACCACGCTGCTCGACCCAGATCTACTCTACGTCGGCCCACCTTCCTCATATCCAGCCCACCTGTATTGTTTTCTGCAAGGAATTTTCCTTTTTCCATAGATCCATTTCTCATGATTTGCTTTAATTCGAAATAAATTATTAAAATGTGAAAATTGCCAAACTAAAAATCATAGATTAATTTTGGTATGAATCCAATTGCATGGTCTCTTGTATGCTTAGGTTACCTATTCCTAGCTTGGCATGATTTGAGGATCCACAAATTAATTATGGTGATGATGGCAAGATGTCATGCTTTTCTGTCATTTTTGGTTTGTAGCCTTAATTGTCGTGTGGTGTGATTTTATAGTCAGAACTTTGTTTTCTAGCATGTGTAGGGTGTGTATCCTATGTTACAATGTGTTTTCTTGTCTTACGGGAATTCTAGAGAAATTAGTTGTGTGTCATGTGCTGTTAGGGTGCTAATTCCTTATATAGTTGTTTTCCTGGTATTTGGAAATTATTTATGTTTGTCTATTTGTTGTCAGATTAATTGGTGTGGTTATTCTAGCATGTCTACTATAGCAATTCTACCAATATTGCGGCATATTAATTTTGCTTGCACGTTCTAGCTGTTATTAATTGAATTTTATCTCATGTATGTCTTGTAGGGTTAATTGTCGTTTATTAAGGTATTGTTTTCTTGTTACCCTTATTGTTTCACCTAGAATTTTTTGGCTAGTGGTTTTTGAGTTACATACCATTTGTTATAGCCTGCTAATCAGTGGCACACCCACTTATTTTAGTGGTGGCTTGACTCGAGAGTAGTCTCCTTAGTTCCAATAATACTCTAGGAAGAAGGTCTTATTGCTTTAATAGCACGTGTGTAGTTTTCTCTTGATTAAAACCTTGGCATGATTTTAAGTATGTAAATTGCTTGCTGTAATTTGTTTATGGTGGCTTGTGTTCTTGAGGTGCATACTTAAAGTTGTTACTAGGAAACATGACTAGCCATGCATGTTTGTGTTGATGATTTGTCTTATTAGTATGAGTAGTTGTTTTATTATCATAATCTTGTTTTGTTAAATTCCTTGCGTCGTGACTTGGGCAATTTAACAAGTTGAATGTAATGATACGAGGGTGGCACACCCACTGTTTCATGGCATTATGGTTGTGGGATGTTTCCTTCAACCATATACATTTCTTACAATGGCCCTTTTTTCCATTTTGCTTGATTGAGTAGTTCTCACTAAATACGTTTGGTAGCATTGTTTTGGTCTGTGAATTGGTTGTTTTATGTCTTGTTATGCTCGTGCTTGCCTTTGTTATCAGCCACAATAAAAAATATGGGCGAAAGCGGATCACCTTGTCTTAAGACTTTTTAAGTTTGGAAGTATCTGCCAATATCATCATTGACTTTAATGGCGACACTTCCTCCAGAAACAAAGGTGTGAACCATGGCGCTCCACTCTTATGAGAACCCTTTCATTCTTAGAGCATGTTGGAGGAACACCTAGTTCTCTTCATCATATGCCTTCT
>JAPCYS010003056.1:0-78986 GCA_028641055.1 Alopecurus myosuroides | reverse complement strand
TCACAGGAGAGAAGTGGATGCCGGTGAAGCGGGTCACACCCCGGAATGAAATATTTGCCATCCAAAACACACAAAACACCTATACCAACATGGTATGGCACCCCCTAGCTAGTGTTGGGATCCAAACGCTCCGGAGCCCCCTCTCTGGTGAAACCCTAGACCCGTTAGAGAAATACCGGACTTAGACGGATACACATGGTAACAGCGTCGATAGTGGGTAGAAATGTGGAACTAGATGCTTGGTTGTGTTAGGGTATCCCAAGGGAACACAAAACACAAAGGTAGAACCCACCTCTTCGAAAGATTCACGATGTTTCGTCCGATATGGGAGTTTCAGCCTATAAGTGCATGTAAACTTACGATAGAGAAGTGGATGCCGATGAAGCGGGTCACACCCCGGAGTGAAATCTTTGCCATCCGAAACACAGAACACACATATACCAACATGGTATGGAACCCCCTTTTTGTGTTGGGATCCAGACGCTCCGGAGCTCCCCCCCAGGTGAAACCCTAGACCCGTTGGAGAAATACCGGACTTATATGGATACACGCGGTAACGGCGTCGAAAGGGGGTAGAAATATGGTACTAGTTTCTTGGTTGTGCTATGTTAGCCCAAGGTAACACAAAACACAAAGGTAGAACCCACCTCTTCGGAAGATTCACGATGTTTCGTCCCATACGGGAGATTCAACCTATAAGAGCATGTAAACTCACGAGAGAGAAGTGGATGCCGGTGAAGCAGGTCACACCCCGGAGTGAAATCTTTGCCATAAAAAAACACACATATACCAACATGTTATGGCACCCCCTATATTGTGTTGGGATCCAGACACTCCGGAGCCCCCCCCTCGGTGAAACCCTAGACCCGTTGGAGAAATACCGGACTTACACGGATACACGCGGTAACAGCGTTGAAAGGGGGTAGAAATGTGGAACTAGTTTCTTGGTTGTTTAGGGTATCCCAAGGGAACACAAAACACAAAGTTATAACCCACCTCTTCGGAAGATTCACGATGTTTCGTCCAATACGGGAGTTTCTGCCTATAAGCGCATGTAAACTCACGAGAGAGAAGTGGATGCCGGTGAAGTGGGTCACACCCCGGAGTGAAATCTTTGTCATCGAAAACACACAACACACCTATACCAACATGGTATGGCACCCTTTAGCTTGTGTTGGGATCCATACGACCTAGAGCGCCCCCCCAGTGAAACCCTAGACCCGGTGGAGAAATACCGGACCTATACGGATACACGCGGTAACGGCGTCGAAAGGGGGTAGAAATGTGGAACTAGTTTCTTGGTTGTGTTAGGGTAGCCCAAGGTAACACAAAACACAAAGGTAGAACCCACCTCTTCGCAAGATTCACGATGTTTCGTCCGATACGGGAGTTTCAGCCGATAAGAGCATGTAAACTCAGAGAGAGAGAGAAGTGGGTGCCGGTGAAACAGGTCACACCCCGGAGTGAAATCTTTGACATAAAAAACAACACACCTATACCAACATGTTATGGCACCCCCTAGCTTGTGTTGGGATCCAGACACTCTGGAGCCCCCCTCCGGTGAAACCCTAGACCCGCTGGAGAAATACCGGACTTACACGGATACACGTGGTAACAGCGTCGAAAGGGGGTAGAAATGTGGAACTAGTTTTTGGGTTGTGTTAGGGTAGCCCAAGGGAACACAAAACACAATGTTATAACCCACTTCTTCGGAAGATTCACGATGTTTCGTCCAATACGGGAGTTTCAGCCTATAAGCGCATGTAAACTCACGAGAGAGAAGTGGATGCCTCTGAAGTGGGTCTCACCCTGGAGTGAAATATTTTCCATCCAAAACACACAACACACTTATAACAACATGTTATGAAACCCCCTAGCTTGTGTTGGGTTCCAGACGCTCCGGAGCCCCCTCTCCCGTGAAACCCTAGACCCGCTAGAGAAATATCGGACTTATACGGATACACGCGGTAACGGCGCAGAAAGGGGGTATAAATGTGGAACTAGTTGATTGGTTGTGTTACGATGCCCAAGGGAACACAAAACACAAAGGTAGAACCCACCTCTTCGGAATATTCATGATGTTTCGTCCGATACGGGAGTTTCAGCCTATAAGAGCATGTAAACTCACGAGAGCGAAGTGGATGCCGGTGAAGCAGGTCACACCCCGGAGTGAAATCTTTGCCATAAAAAACACACAACACACCTATACCAACATTCTATGGCACCACCTATCTTGTGTTGGGATCCAGACGATCCGGAGCCCCTCCCCCTCCGGTGAAACCTTAGACCCGCTAGAGTAATACCGGACTTAGACGGATACACGCGGTAAGAGCGTCGAAAGGGGGTAGCAATGTGGAATTAGTTGCTTGGTTTTGTTAGGATAGACCAAGGGAACACAAAACACAAAGGTAGAACCCACCTCTTCGGAAGATTCACGATGTTTCGTCTCATACGTGAGTTTCAGCCTATAAGCGCATGTAAACTCAGAGGAGAGAAGTGGATGCCGGTGAAGCAGCACTGGTAGAAAATAGGCCTTTAGTCCCGGTTCGCAAAGGCCATTATTCCCGGTCGCGCAACCGGGACTAAGTATGCGCGACTAAAGGCCCCCCCCCCCTTTAGTCGCGCCTCTTACGGACCGGGACTAAAGGCCCGTCCACGTGGGCGCCAGGTGTCCGTCGGGGCGGATGAGATTTAGTCCCGGTTCTCGTGGCTGACCGGGACTAAAGGCCTCCTCCGCAGGTTTAGGGTTTTAGCCCCCTAAACCTGGTTTCTTTTTAATTTGTTTTGTTTTATTTCTTTTATATTTTACTAGCAAACTTGCCCGTGCGTTGCTACGGATTCAATTTACAACTAAAAATCAGGTTTCTTTATTAAACGAAATGTTTGACATAGATGCATCCATATAGGAAGGCTTTTATCGCCAAATGAACTATGTCACCGAAAGCGACTCCTTGAAGAGAATTAGGGTCATTTCCTACTTATGGGGGACAGGGTAAAAATTGACATAAGTAGTTATGGTTCAAGCCAGGGTTGTTCTGTCATGCTACTGTAAAAAATCTGCAAACATAGATAAATTAATATATTTTGTGTATAATATGAAATGATTCTTCATGTCAGCAAAAACTGCTTAACAATTAGAATTTAAAACTTTTTTGTGTTATTGGTGTACTGCATCTCCATTGTTCAACTTACCTACAATCCCTCGTCGGACAAATCATATAAGCACCAAGAATCGAGAAACGTGGCCACCAAATGTCAAAAAAGGAAGATGATCGATGGATTGAGGAATCGCCTCATGCATGTCGCATGTAGCCGTGAAAATGATGGATATGTCAGCAATTGAGGGCCCTCCTTAGTTTCCGTCAGAGCAGTCAACCTGACCCCAGCTCAAGTGCTCAACGTCTCAGTCCTTGGAGTTTGTGCTGTCTTTGTTCAGCTCTGAACACGGAACCGGATCCATCGGATCCATCTATACATAGCTTGATTATTCTGGTGGTAACCAAACCTTAGTTCACTTTTAAGGAACTAATGGATCTGCAGGTCTTTTCTATGCTGCGAGCACGTCAATCGAAACTTGTTTTAGTCCCTTTGATGTCACCCCATTGCGTCCACATAGTTGAGATATTTGCTTCTAATGGACATGCAGTGTTTTTCGAGTTCAGCTGATAGCCTAAGCTAAAGTGACTTTAACGGCCAGGAGGCAGTGCCCTCTTTGTTTTCGTTCAGGACCAGTAGTTGCGGGAAAACAAAAACAGAGCCCAGGCACTTGTGCGCTCAATACTCAAGTCGTTTCCACGGCTTGACACGCACCACGGGGAGGCTATATGGACGCCGCTGGACCCGCAACACCATTGCCTTCCACGACAGCCCGGGCAGCCCGCCGAGGCTGCTGCTGGAGATGTACACGGCCAAGTCGACGTCAGCACGGCCGGCATGGTGCACCTCATGCTGGAGCGCGACAAGAAGCAGGACCAGCAGCGCGCTACTGTTCGCGGTGTCTGCTGGACAAGCCGACCTGGGCGACGGAGGTGAACAGCTAGAGCGTCTTATCCGCATGGCAGTGGGATGTGACTGATCGGCAAGGTGCACATCACTATTCTGGTTGTTAGTGGGTTTCATGATCACATCGACCCAACCGAAAAACTGCAACAATGACATCGGCTTCGCCCTCCTTTTTCACGTGGACGTATCGAAGCGATTCTTCATCCAAAGTCCTGATCCGAGGAACCATCCTCCTCTCAGATCCTCTGCCCTGCCACCATGGCTAGCACCAGTAGAAGAGGAAGCAATCGGTGTGGGCACGGGGACAGACATGGTAAACGCACGAGGACCTGGATTTTGGGAGCAGAGAGATTTGGGGCCTCTGCGTTCCCGTTCCACCGATCAGAGGATGTGGAGCTCTCCGGTGGCCGGACTCCGGAGATCGACTTGTTGCCGGACTGGAGAAAAAAGTGAGGGCGGCAGAGGAGGAAGCGAAACATCCAAGCACCGACAGAACAAAACTTGCCTCGCTGAGGAAAGAGAATAACCGGTACGTGACTTAACGATGGCAGTAGTGGGTAATATGGGATTTGGTTCGAGGGCAAATCAGTAAAACCGTGTTGGACGAAAATTTCGCAAGAAACCTTAACGCTTTTATTAGTAGGTATAGATATAGATTTTGTGTTTTATTTTAATTTTGATGAAGTTTCAGTACACATATATTCTACGCTACTATATACATGCATATGAAATTTTAAACAAGATAAATTCAATAGGAATATATAGTATATATATATATTCAATCTTGGGTGACCATGTACAACTTTCGAACAAGTTTCCATACACAATCACGATGGATGACCATACACAACTTCGAACAAGTTTCAATCTAGGAGATGCATAAGGAAAAATCCTGCTAAGTCATCTTGAATTGGTCATCGTCGGACGTATAGTGTTGTCCTTTAGAATCGATGACATGCCTAAGAAAAAATCCTGCTAATTCCTCTTGAATTGGTCGGAAGCGAGCTTCTGGACTAAGCCTCCTCCGCAAGTTATCCGTCGCCTTCCGCGCGCTATCCGACATCTTTTTCTCAGAGGTTTCTCTCCGGATGTTCTCACAAACATAGTATCCACATAGATTGGTCCCCGGTGTCTGCTTATCCACATTAACTAACTTTCTAAAATCTAGCTTATGTTTGAATTCACCGACAATTTCTCGTGAGAACCGTCTCCAAACTCTACAGTGCAAAGAAAATTAAATGAACAAGGTATTAGCTACTACATATTAGGAAATAAACAAAAGAGACCGATCGATATAGAGCGCAAATGATTGAAAATAATTACTTTTGCAGCATTTTGTCATGTCGGCCCAAAGCGTTGCATCTGTATCCATAGAGTCCATGATATAAACTTTGGAGGTGTGAAGTTCAATTTTTAGCAGCATCCAGTGGAACCTGCGGACACGTTATACATGCGGTGGCCGGCGGTGGCAGATTCGGCTCTCGGGTCTCCGGCGAACTTGTCGATTTCGGCCACGGGGGAGGGAACGGAGACGATGGGGATGAGGCAGGGACGAGGAGCGCCAACGAGGAGCGGCGGGAGGACGGTCACGGCGGGCGGATGTCGTGGCGGCGGAGGCGGGAGGACGGTCACGGAGGGCACGGCCGAGGAGCGGCGACGGGAACGGACGAGCAGCGGGATGATGGGCACAGGGGCGGCGGGCACCTACCGGAGATGATGGCGGCGCGTCCTCTGTGTCTCTGCGGGCGGAATCAGCGACGGCGGCGCGGAGAAGACGAGCAGCGCGGCACGGAGAAGACGATGCAGTTGGTCCTTAGAAAAATTTCGGGGGAGCGGGAATATATAGGGCCAGCCTTTAGTCCCGGTTGGGGACACCAACCGCGACTAAAGGTCCCCTCCGGGTACCATCTGCGGGCCTTTAGTCGCGGTTGGTGTCCCCAACCGGGACTAAAGGGGTACCTTTAGTCGCGGTTGGTGTCACGAACCGCGACTAAAGGTTTTTTCACGGCGTTTTCGTTCCCGCGCGGAAAGAGCCTTTAGTCGCGGTTCGTGACACGAACCGCGACTAAAGGTGTTTTTTCAAATACTTTTCTTTTTACAACCTTAAAAATAAAAATAATATATCAGAAAATTCAGAAAAATAAAACTAATTCTTTTTAAAATCTTAAAAATACAAATAATATATCAAAAAAATTAGAAAAATAAAACTAATTCATTTTAAAATCTTACAAATACAAATAATATATCAGAAAATTCAGAAAAATAAAACTAATTCATTTTAAAATCTTACAAATACAAATAATATATCAGAAAATTCAGAAAAATAAAACCAATTTATTTTAAAATCTTAAAAATACAAATAATATATCAGAAAATTCAGAAAAATAAAACTACTTCATTTTAAAATCTTAAAAATACAAATAATATATCAGAAAATTCAGAAAAATAAAACCCCTTTAGTCCCGGCATGTTTTACCAACCGAGACGAAATGGTTACGGTTTTGTTCTCCCGTGCCGTGCATTTGGTATGCATATTGCACCCAGTAGCCACAGTAGGGCTGTATGATGGTGATACCGATTGTTTGTTCTACACCCCCCCCTTTAACACATCAATCCATGCTTGGGTCAGTGTTCACTTTGAGCTCGGGTAGTAATGTGCAACTATTTGCTTGGTTGTGTTAGGGTGGCGCGTGGCGCGGGAGTTGTGACGCGTGGCGCGGGAGTTGTGACGCGTGGCCAGGAGGGCGCGGTATAAACTATCGCGCCTCGACCGCGTCTTCTCCTCTCCACGCACGGTCGCGCTTCCACCATGCCTCCGAGGAGGAACAGCACCACCGGCTTCCGCGGCGTCCGAGCACGGCAGAACGGAATGTTCAGCGCAGATATCCGCTGGGGGGACGACCGCATCCCCCTCGGCTCCTTTGCGACGGCGGCGGAGGCCGCCCGTGCCTGGGACGCGGCGGCCTGGCGCCTCAACCGCCCGCGGTCGCTGATGAAGTTCAACGACTGCCACACCGTCTGGGAAGTGGAGGCCAGGGCGCCGAAGCCGCAAATCGTCACTGCCGCCGACCACCTCCACCTCCGCCACCGCGCGTTTCAGGGCCTAGTCGACGCCAGGGAAGACCGCGTCGTCCGCGAGTATTACCGGAACAACCCGGGGGAGGAGAGCGTCGACGAGGAGCTCTGGCAGACCCGCGCGGCTGAGCGGGCGGAGTGCCACCTCGAACGCCACCTCATGTTAGATGCCGCTCGGGAGGCGAGGACGAAGGCGCTGCAAGAGCTTCGTCGGGCCGACCACGCCGGCGAAGTCTGGGCCTCCGACGATCCGAGGTGGGGGTCATCTCGGACATACCATCATGCACCTCCGACGACGACGAGGAGGTCACCGACGAGTTCGGCGACGACGATGACCCGGAGGAGGTCACCGACGAGTTCCCCGACGACGACGAGGAGGAGTAGTGTTCGTCAGTTTTCTGATTTTAATAAAAGAATTTGTATTCCGGCGACACTGCGGCGCGCTAGCGCGTCTGTTTTCTGTTTTTAATAAAAGTTATGAAATTAGATATTTTATCTCACAAGGTTTTGAGACATTTAAGTAACCTTCTATTTTCCATGTTTTCCACTCGTTTTCTCAAATATTTTGCAAAGGAGTTAGTCTTAAACACATCAGAGATAATATAATTCACATGATCCATTCAACAAAGTTTGGTACAATAAATTATTACACATCAATTCTTCCCTTGTGTCCCTGCTTTCTTACGATTGTACCGTATCCATGGAGCATCCTCATCATTTAACTTAATGCTTGGGTCAGTGTTCACTTTGAAGGGCGGAATTTCACCAAACATATTACAGTCTTCTGACATGTATGTCTTGTCCTCCAGTCCCACGATGTTTCTTTTCCTTGAAAGAACAATGTGGGGCTTTGGATCATCGCATGATGTACTGATCGTTTTCTTATCTTTCCGTTTCCTCGGTTTGCTACTCATGTCCTTCAAATAGAAAACCTGAGCGACTTTGGCTAGGATGATTGGTTCGTCAAGGTAACCAAGATTGTTGAATCCACCATTGTCATTCCGTATTGCTCGTCCACCTTTACCCCACCTCCTGTTAGCTTGAACATTTGCACCGGAACAAAGGGACCTTAAAGTAGGGTCCATAGTCAAGTTCCCATATCTCCTCTATGTAACCATAATATGTGACCTTTTTCCCATTCTCGGTTGCTGCATCAAAGCGGACACCACTGTTTTGGTTGGTGCTTTTATCTTGGGAGATCGTGTAAAATGTATTTCCATTAATCTCGTACCCTTGGAAAGTCGTTATATTCGAAGATGGTGTCTTGGCCAACATGTATAGCTGATCTCCAATAACATTGTCATTCATTAAATGTTTTCGCAACCAACTGCCGAAAGTCTCCATGTGGGCCTTTCTAATCCATGATTCAAGCTTCCCCGGGTTGTCCGAGCGTAAAATATTCTTGTGTTGCTCGAAGTACGGAGCCACCAAGCTTGAATTTTGCAGAACGGTGTGGTGTGCTTCAGTCATAGAATGACCGTCCATACATATCGTTGATTCCTTCCGATCGTGCCTCTTCCACTTAGTCCTCCCCTCGTGCCACGATTGAGGAATACCAATCGGCTTAAGGTCAGGAACATGGTCAATACAGAACTCAAGTACCTACTCATTTCCATAGCCCTTTACGATGCTTCCTTCTGGCCTAACACGGTTATGAACATATTTCTTTAATACTCCCATAAACCTCTCAAAGGGGAACATATTGTGTAGAAATACAGGACCGAGAATGGAAATCTCTTCGACTAGGTGGACCAGGAGGTGCGTCATAATATTGAAGAAGGATGGTGGAAACACCAACTCGAAACTGACAAGACATTGGACCACATTGTTCTGTAACCGTGGTAGATCTTCTGGACTGATACCTTCTGAGAGATTGCATTGAGGAATGCACATAGCTTCACAATGGCCACTCAAAAAATTTCCGGTGGGAGCCCCCTCAAAGCAATCGGAAGCAATTGCGTCATAATCACGTGGCAGTCTTGAGACTTCAGGTTTTGGAACTTTTTGTCCGCCATGTTTATTATTCCCTTTATATTCGACGAGAAGCCATACGGGACCTTCATACTGCTCAGACATTCAAAAAAAATGACCTTCTCTTCTTTGGTAAGAGCGTAGCTGGCACGACCTTGAAACCATTCCGGATGCCGGTCATCTGGGTCTTTCAAAAGTTGCTGGTCCTGCCGTGCTTCCTTTGTATCATTTGTCTTCCCATACACGCCCAAGAAGCTTAGCAGGTTCACGCAAATATTCTTCGTAACATGCATCACGTCGATTGCAGAGCGGACATCTAGGACTTTCCAATACTGTAGCTCCCAAAATATCGATTTCTTCTTCCACATGGGTACGTGCCCGTCAACTCCCAGCGGAACTGATTGTCCGCCAGGACCTTTTCCAAAGATGACTTTTAAATACCTGACCATATCAAATATCTCAGCCCCAGTACATTCCGCAGGCTTCGGCCGGTGATCTTCCTTGCCGTTGAAATGCTTGCCTTTCTTTCATACGTTATGATTTCGGGGAAGAAATCGACGATGACCCAGGTACACGTTCTTCCTACAATTATCCAAAAATACACTTTCAGTCTCATGTAAGCAGTGCGTGCATGCTTTGTATCCCTTATTTGACTGTCCCGAAAGGTTATTGAGAGCAGGCCAATCATTGATGGTTACAAAAAGCAACGCTCGTAGGTCAAATTCCTCTTCTTTGTGCTCATCCCACACAGGTACACCAGGTCTGCCCCACAACTGTAAAAGTTCATCAACTAATGGCCTTAGGTACACATCGATGTCGTTGCCGGGTTGCTTCAGACCTTGGATGAGCACTGGCATCATAATGAACTTCCGCTTCATGCACAACCAAGGAGGAAGGTTGTAGATGCATAGAGTCACGGGCCAGGTGCTATGGCTGGAGCTCAGCTCGCCAAAAGGATTCATGCCATCAGTACTTAGACCATGTCGCACCCGGACTTCTAAAGGATACACGCCGTTCCGTCGAACAGTAGTATATTGGATTACGGGGCTTAGCGGCACCCGCGTCCTCTTACGAGTAGGCCAACACACGTATGTGTGACAACCAACCCCTATCTGTTCAGCGTCGACGTAAACTATCCCATAGAAATCAGGATACTACCATTGACGTACTTCATACCATACACACATGGTACGTCAACGGTTTGTAACAGAATGATAGCACAACATATCTCTAAGACACAAAAGATTGAAATAAGTTGCAAATAGCTCTCACTAGAGCAGAGATAGCAAATACAATCATCCAGAGGACACATGTCCCAACATAACATCATTACATCTCAGTGGAAGCATTCAAAGGGTCTGAGTACAGACAAATCCAAATAGGCTTGAGAAGCCGGGAAAGAAAGAAAGACGGAGCCCATCCACGTAGTCTCGGATCCTGCCCAGGTCCGCTATCTACTCGTCAGCAGCCTCGTCAAACTCCACGTAGTAGCCATCACCTGGATCCTCGTAAGCGTAGTCTGCGGAAACCACAGCCCCAAAGGGGTCAGTACATAAACGTACTGGCAAGCAAGACTCACAGTTCACCAAAGTGTAACCCGTCAACACCAAGCACAGATGCCTTGGGTCAACGGAAGAAGGGGATATGAAAGATGCTGCAACTGGCTGCTCTAACCAACTACAGAACATACTTCCGGGCTATCAGAAATAGATAAGATAGCGTAAGGTAACCAATTATAACTAACCACCAAACAAACCCATCCTGGATCTCGCCCCTTATCCAAAGAAGCAATCCGAGGATAAACTCACACAATTGGATTAATGATGGATCAAGTTATTGTGGCGATATGGCTATTACTAGTCAAGTTATCATTAGTTAGGTGTAAGTTGTTCTGAGTACTTGTTAGCCTACTTTCACCAAGTCAACCATAACCGCGGAAAACATGGCTTCTCGAGAAGATTTATCCCTGCAGGGGTGCACCAATTTTGCCGTACACGTAAGAATATCCCGCCAGATGGAATGCCTCCCACCAAGCGGGGCACTCAACACAACTCAACTCTTCTTCGCATCAAGCCCAAAGCACCACGTGATGTGCGTGCGCGGCTAATCGAGCCCCACGAAGAAAAGGGGACCCTCATAGCACTCTAAGACCACGCCGCCCTAAATGCCGACTACAAAAGTCCCACCCTGGCCTCGGGTTCGTACCTGCATATGAGTGCATCAAATGGAAAGCCCGAACTAAGTGTGGCGATTTGGACGAGATGCGAATCGAATCAAATTGAGGGGGGCGCCCATACACGCTTCCCACATGCGGGTAGTGCGCTCATCATGGATCAGTAGACAAGACCCTTTTCCTATTAGGGTCGACACTAGCAGGCCTCAAACCACGCCGGGCCTCCTGCCGGTGCCTTATCAGCAAATTATTACCCAAGATTAACAGGTTGTTGTTTAACATCGAGCCCCAGAAAATAATAGAAGTGAGATAACAGAAAGTAACGGGTAACAGACTCGAGCAAAACAACCCTAAGCATGCTAGTAAGACACGGGCTCAACCAATGGGGTGATAGGAGTGGAGGTGAGGCAATATCATGGTTTAGGGTATCATGTGGTAGGTTCGTAACAGAAGCAACGATACATAGGGCTAGCAAAAATACACAACGGAAAGTATCGGTAACCAATGTTGAAAGGAACACAGTGGTTCATGTGAGTGATAACTTGCCTGCAAACCCAGCAGCCTGGTACTGAGCTAGATCCTCAGAAGGGGTGCTGTAAGTATCGTCTGTCTCAACGTCGTCGTCTATCCGAGAAGAAGCAAACAAACAACACAGAAAGATAACAATCAATATCATGGCATAGTGCACAAACATGGGATGATGCATGTCAAGTTAATGGATGCATCAAAATAAACTAGTTGACAAGGTAACACAATTTAAATGGACCCATATGCAATTTGATTGCATATGGAAAGGTCCATTAATTATGGTTGAAACAATTGTTTTCCAACTAACCAACAGGTGAAAGTGGTTTAGTATGATGCATGCATGATGAAAACAACAAAATAATAACAATGGAATCAAAGGGAAAATAAGATTTACCAATTTGGAAATTTTTGTTATTAAGTTAAGGAATTTTGGTTCCTTAAAGGTGACACACAAACATTTGTTGTTTTCAGACATTTAAATTGTTCAAAACAAATAACAAAATTCATATTTGAAAAGATCACAAAATTTTAGGTGGAATACATGTTTCAAATATTGAAAAAGGAATTAGGATGAATTTATTATGAATTAAACAAGATTAAACAAGTTTTAAATGAATTTAAAACAAGCATGAATATTAATTGAATTTATTTTTTCAAAACATTAAATAAAATTCATATTTGGAAAGGTTATGTTTTCTAGTTTGAAAACATATTTTGCATGTTCAAAGATAATTTAATTTGAGCAAGTTATGAATTTAGCAAATTTAAATGATTTAAACAAGGTTTAAATTATTTAAGCAATTTTAATTATTCAAACCATGAAACAAAATCTATATTTGAAAAGATGGTTTGAAATGGCATGGAAAACATATTTTATTTGCATAATTTGGATTAAGTATGAATTAGTTATGCAATTTAACAAATTACAATTGAATTGTTTGAATTTGAATTTTGGATGCATTTGGAAAATTCAAAACAGTACACAAATGGATTAAATGGATAGACAATTTAATTTGGAGCAGTGCACATATTTTACTTTTATTATTTGGAGTTATAATTTGAAAGTTATTAACAATTTAAATTATAGGACCATTCTGTAATTTAAAAGGACTTAGATTTAAAAAGAAAACGCTGGAATTCTATTTGCACCGTGCGGCTATCTAACCCAGCGCACTGCCACTGGGCCCTGGGCCAGCGTGGCATGCGCGCGTGCTGGCGTGGCATAAAGGGCCACTGACGAGTGGCCCCCTCTTGTCAGCCGTGCGCGAAAAAGGTTGGGGATAAATGCGAGCGCCAGGGCTCGATCCCACGCGCTGCCGTGCGCTCGCTAGCGCTGTTGCCAATACGGTAAGTTTCAGTTTTTGACAGATACAGGGACATAGACAGGTTGATCTTCAGTTCGTGGCTTAACTGAAGATTTAACTGAACGAAGTTCAGTACTTGGACAGAGGAACGGCGGTGGACGGCGGCGATCCACGCTGCCGTGACGGTGTTGTGCCGTGCTGATGGGTGTTGCGGTGTGCAAGGGGGTGCAGTGCGAACGCGGACAAGATGGCAGAGAGAGGAGGAGTGCACGGTGAGCTCACCTCCGGCTGGAGTCGAGCAGAGGCTCGGGGCAGACGAGCTCGACGTCGACATCGGCGTGGTCGTGGACGGCGGCGACGGCCTGGACGTGCTCCGTGCCTGCGGTGGTGTCCAAAGGCTCGAGGGTGAAGCGGTGTTCCGATTCCCGTAGCTAGCGTGGTCGATGGAGGGCTGCTGCGGTGGCTGCCATGGCGGATTCAGACGGTGGCGCGCTCCGGTGAGTGGTTGCAGTGAGGGGAACGGGGCAGTGAGAGGTGGATTGGCGGTGGAGCTCGAGGGGAAAGGGGGTAGGGGTAGCTAGGGCAGGCGCGCGGGGTCCTAGGTAGGTCTTATAGGGTCTAGGGTCGGCTCCTGGCCGTCGGCGAGTTACAGTGCCGTTGTGGCACCATCGGATGAGCTGCCGTACGCGATGACGAAGGAGAAAAAGGAGGGGCGAACCGTTACCGGGCCAACGCGGCAGGAAATGGGCTGGGCCGCGGTGCTGGATCCCCTCTGCGCGCGCGTTTTCCTTTTTATGTTTTTATTCTTCTGTTTTTTTTTTTGCAGAAAAAGAAAATGGAAGAAAAAGGTAGGTTTTAGGGCTAGGAAAAATTTAGAAAAATTATGGTTAGGTTAGTTTTTCCAATAGCAACTAAATGCTAACTTTGTTTTCCAAAAGTTTTCAAATTAACTTACTGTTGTGATCTAATTCAAAAAATTGGATGGATTTTATATTAAGTGAAAATTAATGAAAACAAACTTTTTAATAGGGTGAACCCTATTGTTAAGTAGAACAATTGAGTTGATTTGTTTTGATAATATTCATAAATTCCAATTGGATGCTGTGTGGGATTTGATTTGAATTTTTGAATGTGATTTGGAATTAATTGATTGATTAAAACCATCATTTTAATAGTTGAGCATTATGGAATAAAAATGGAAACAAATGGTTGTTTTTATTGAACTTTTTATTTAAAAGGTTGTAACAGAGCAAGTATGAAATAACTGTTTGAATAAAGTTTGAATTTGAATTGTGAAAACAGAGAAAAACAGATGCAAACAAATAAATGAGCATGATGACATGATGCAATACTTTAATTAAACAAGAAATCAAACGTGCTAGGGTTGGTTTTTCATACTTGGGATGTTACAAAACGCCCCCCCCCTTGAAGGAATCGCGCCCCGAGATTCCTTACGGAGAAGAGAAAAGGTCCGGATACTTCTTGCGAAGATCCTCTTCGGTCTCCCAGGTTGCCTCTTTATCTTAATGATGGGACCACTGCACTTTCAAGAACTTGGTGCTTTTGTTGCGAGTCTTACGCTCGGTCTCATCGAGAATACGAACAGGGTGCTCCTCATAAGAGAGATCATCTTGCAGTTCAATGGAATCATGATCAACTGCACGATCTGGATCTTTTAAACACCTCTTGAGCTGTGACACGTGAAACACATCGTGCACCTTGGATAGTTTTTCTGGAAGTTCAAGACGATAAGAATTTTCTGCACGCCTTGAGAGAATGTTGAAAGGACCAATGTATCTTGGTGCAAGCTTTCCTTTCACACCAAAACGATGAGTGCCTCTGAGGGGAGTTACACGGAGATATGCCTTGTCACCAGGAGCATAGACCATGTCCCTGTGCTTGCTGTCATAGAAGCTCTTCTGACGAGACTGAGCAATCTTGAGATTGTCACGAATGATTCGAACTTTCTCCTCGGCTTCCTTAACAATGTCAGGGCCTAAGAGTGAACGTTCACCAGCTCCAGACCAATTGATTGGACTCCTGCATCTGCGGCCATAGAGTGCTTCAAATGGTGCCATGCCTAGGCTGGGAAGCTGTTGTTGTAGGAGAATTCAGCATATGGAAGGCAATCCTCCCATTTCATGCAAAGGAGAGACCACATGCTCTGAGCATATCTCGAGAATCTGATTGACTCTTTCGACTTGCCCCTGAGACTGAGGGTGATAAGATGTGCTGAACAGAAGTTTGGTGCCCAATGCTTCTTGAAAGCTTTTCCAGAATGAGAAGTGAATATGCTTCCACGGTCTGAGCTTATTTCCAATGGAACACCATGAAGAGGAACAATCTTTGCTGTGTAGAGTTCTGCTAACTGGCTAGCTGAGATTGTTTCCTTGACAGCAAAGAAGTGAGCTACTTTAGTGAGACAATCAATAACAACGAAGATTGCATCGTTGCCCTTCTTGGACTTTGGGAAACCAGTGATGAAGTCCATTTCAATCATGTCCCACTTCCACTCAGGAATTTTCAGAGGTTGGAGAAGACCGGCTGTTTTCTGATGCACTGCCTTAACACGTTGACAAACGTCGCATTCAGAACATATTGAGCAATTTCACGTTTCATGCCAGGCCACCAATACAGTGTCTTAAGATCCTGGTACATCTTTGTACTTCCAGGGTGGATGGAGAGAGGAGTTTCATGAGCCTCCTTGAGAATGACATCTTTGAGACTTTGAATCTTAGGAACTGCAATGCGTCCTTCGAAGAACACAGTTCCCTTGTCATCAATTGAGAAGGATTTGAATTCTCCTTGCCTTCTTTGATGTTCTCTACCATCTTCTTGATTTCAGCATCACGAAGTTGTTCAGAACGAATCTTGTCCTCGAGAGTTGGACTGGCTGTCAGGCTAGCAAGATAACCTTGAGGAACAAGACCAAGGTTCAACTTCTGGAATTCTTCATGAAGTGGAGGTTGGCTTTCCATGATCATGAGATTATTGCAATAGGGACTTGCGACTGAGAGCATCGGCCATAACATTAGCCTTGCCTGGAGTGTAAGAAATGGTGAGATCAAAGTCTTTAATCTTTTCAATCCATCTCCTTTGTCTGAGGTTTAGATCTGGTTGAGTGAAGATGTATTTCAGACTCTTATGATCGGAAAAGATTTCAGTGCGGTTACCCAACAAGTATTGTCTCCATTTGAGGGCAAACACAACTGCTGCAAGTTCAAGGTCATGTGGGATAGTTTTGCTCATGGGGGTTCAACTGACGTGAAGCATAAGCCACAACTTGACTTTCTTGCATAAGAACTTCACCTAGACCTTGGAGAGATGCATCGCAGAATATCTGGAAAGGTTTGGTAGTATCTGGGCCAACCAGAACTGGTGTAGAAGTTAGTTTAGTCTTCAGGAGATTGAAACTTTCACCACACTGTGGAGACTAAACGAACTTCTTGTCCTTCTTTGTGAGATCAGTGAGAGGTTTAGCAATCTTGGAGAAGTTTTGGACGAAACGACGGCAATAGCTAGCCAAGCCAAGAAAACTTCTTACTTGCTTCACCGTCTTTGGAGGTTTCCAATCAACAATTGCTTTAACCTTTTCTGGATCAATGGCTATGCCCTTGGCAGAGATAACATGACCAAGGTAAGCAACTTCTGGAATCCAGAACTCACATTTGGAGAACTTGGCATACAGACGATGCCCGCGAAGTTTCATGAGAGTGAGACGAAGATGTTCTCCATGCTATTCCTCGGATTTGGAGTAGACCAGAATATCATCAAGATATACTACAACGAACTTGTCGAGGTATTCATGGAAGACTGAATTCATGAGTCGAGAGAATGTCGCCGGTGCATTGGTGAGACCAAAGGACATGACGGTGTATTCATATAGACCGTACCGAGTGGTGAAAGTTGTTTTTGGAATATCTTCCTTTCTGATCTTTATTTGATGGTAACCCATCCTCAAGTCCAACTTGTAGAATACTGAGGCTCCAGCAAGTTGATCAAAAAGATCATCGATACGAGGAATTGGATACTTGTTCTTGATGGTTTTCTCGTTGAGAGGACGATAGTCAACCACGAGTCTTTTTGTTTGATCCTTCTTGGCAACGAACAGAGTTGGGCAACCCCAGGCGGAGGAACTAGGTTGAATGTAACCTTTTTCCATGTACATATCGATTTGCTCCTTTAACAATTTCAGTTCAGGAGGAGCTATCTTGTATGGATGCTTAGAGATTGGAGCAGTACCTGGTTCAAGCTCGATCACGAACTCAACTGCTCTGTCCGGAGGCATCCCTGGCAACTCTTCTGGAAAGACGTCAGGGAACTCACAAACCACCGGAACATTTTCAAGCAGAGGTAGAGGTTTAGCATCCAGGGTGTACAGCTGAACAGAACTTGATTCTTTTGGAGAATAGACTATCTGGCCAGACGGGTGGAACAGAGTTATTGACTTCCGAGCACAGTCAATCGTAGCTTTATTGGCCTTCAACCAGTCCATGCCAAGGATGACATCAATGTCAGAATTGCCAAGCAGAATGAGAGAAGCAAGGAATATGTGGCCTCCAATTAGGATCTGATTCTCGTGACTGATCTTGGAAGTTTGCATAGTTGCTCCAGGGGAGTTTACTACTAGCGGGGAACCCAAACCAACAAAGGGGAGCTTAATTGCTGTCGCAAAGATCTTTGACACAAAAGAATGCGATGCTCCGGTATCAAACAACACTTTAGCTGGGTTAGAGTTTACGGGGAATGTACCGAGAACGACGTCAGCAGCTTCCTCAGCTTTGTCGGCCTTGATATGATTCACCCTGGCGGTCCTCCCGACATGCCTGTTGTTGGAGTTGAAGGCTTTAGCCGGAGGAGCGCGCACCATTGCCTGGTTGGTGTTGGGGCGAGGAGGTGGTGGAGGTAGCTGCCTCTGAGTGCACTTGTCGGTGTAGTGCCCTGTCTGCTTGCACTTGAAGCAAGTGACGACACGAGGAGGATCTGGCCTTGGCTGCCCCATTGCAAACCTCTGTCCATGCATCTGAGATGGGTTGGGTGGGCGGGGAGCAAAGCCTGGAGAAGCTTGGGCGTATGGAGCCCGAGTGACAACACTATTTGGCACCCAGATGCGGCGCTTCTACGGAGGGGTGGTCATGTTGGAGGAGGAACCACCCTCACGCGAGTGCTTGCGGGACTCTTCGAACGCCTTGCGCCCATTTTCCTCATTGAGCGCGGTGTTCACGAGCTCCTCGAAGTCTTTGGTCTTGATGTTGGTGAGTGCGTACTTGAGTTCCAGGTTAAAACCTCTGCGGAACCTTGCCATCTTCTTGGCCTCAGTGGACACCTCGTCTCCAGCGTATCGAGCGAGACGATTGAACTCGTTCTGATAGCCGATGACGTCCAGCTTGCCTTGCTTAAGAGAGCAGAACTCCTCACGCATCCTTTCCATGAGACCATCTGGGATGTGGTGCTTCAGGAAAGCTTCCTTGAAACAGCCCCAGGTGATTGGGTAGCCAGCTCTCATGGTCTGGTAGTTCTCCCACCAAGTAGCTGCCTGACCCTTCAGCAGATAGGTGGCATACTTGACTTTGTCTTCCTCAGCAACGTGAGCAATGTCCAGAGCCCTGGCCATCTCACGGATCCAGTCATCAGCATCCAGAGGCTCGCGTGTTGCCACAAAAGCTCTCGGCCCCAGACTCAGAAACTCCTTGATACTGACTCGTGGAGCGTTCTGGTTGTTGTGCTGATTAGCCTGGAACTGGGCCATCTGTGCCACGACCTGAGTCATCTGAGTCAACAGCTCCATGATCGGAGGTGGCTCAGGCGGGGTGTTCCTTGTTGGCGGCATCCTGAATGGAAATGCATTTTAGCACAACAATAGAAAAGGATAGACTTGTAACCGAAAGATAGATTATTCCGACGCATGAATAGATAACCAACAAGTACATCATCACGAGTTCAAATACATCAGAATATCCAACACACCATAAATGGTTCGAATGCCAAAGGATAACTAAACATAGCTAGGAACGGATACATCGGTACTCCCATACTCATCACGCAGGACGGCGGTAAGTAATACGACGAGAGGTACGGTGAGGAGGAGGCCCACGAAAGTAGGTAGAACGACGATCCACATAGATCGGAACTGCTCTGAGAGCGACTCTCGGTGTGGTGAAGTAGAAAGCGTCGTCTCCCTGTGCTCCAAAGCGGGGAATCCTAGTGTAACCAGGACCAAGGTCGAGGAGTGGACCTCTGATCGGCTCGTAACCTCCAGCATCTGGCAGAGTACGACCCACTGGCTGCTCGAAACGTGCAAAGCGCTCGTCTCCAACAAAGTCTGTGGTGTACGTCGCCAGACGAGTCAAAGCCAGGTAGAGCTGCTCCCTGACTGAAGCCAACTCCTGAGCTAGTGTGATGGCAACTGCGTCACTGTGCCTCACAAACTGAGCGGTGGTGTGCAGCCTGGAGCTATCATGCTCGAAAACATCCAAGTTGTCGTAGAGAGTGAAGTGAGCTCCCTCCGAAGTGATGTAACCACGGGGGATATGGCGATAGATGGAATCGTCAAACCCCCAGTAGTCAGCACGAAGGACGATGAGACTCACATAAGCTGCCTGCTGCACGGCCATATCCACTGTGGAACCTACTGCCTCGTAGTGGTGGACGACGCTCATGCCATCATCTGACAGAATGTAGACGATAGCCTGGTAGTAGGTCTGCTGAAACTCTCGCTGGTGCTCGTAGACCTGGTACTCTGGTGCCCAATGGAACCCCAGATAAGTGACCATGTCTACGAGTCATCCTAACCACCTGTGGGTAGAACCTGAGATCCATCTACAAATGATTGGGGAAGTTTTGATTAGACGCCGGTAGAGAACTGAAGTGGAAAGCAACAACAAGGTTTCAACGGACGAAAAGGATGTTGAGAAGAACAGGATATCGAAGCAACAACGGGAAACACGAGACCAAACTCCTGAGGTACTACGGAAGAACCCATCCGGGCTTCTAAAGGATCAATATCTACTGCTTAAGGAATAGAGGATTTGCTTCCGGGGCTTACACGCCTCCGTTCTCAATCGTGAGTAGGCAACATGATAAATCACGTCACAACCACCTCCATTCCTATGGTCTAGTAGATATAACTATCCTAGAGAAACCAGGATACGTGAAAACCTAACTTGAAAGTTTAGGTGAGAAGAGAAAACAACGTTGCACTTCCTTACCAGAAAAGGGTGGGTGGGTGGAGAAAGAAGAAAAATGGCAGAATTCCTACTCTCACGTTTTATTTTTCCTATATAGCTACAAAAATAGTTTCTAGACTCAACTGCGACCAGTAAAAGGGATCCTACCGGCAGACAGGCTCTGATACCATTTGTCGCACCCGTACTTCTAAAGGATACTCGCCGTTCCGTCGAACAGTAGTAGATTGGATTACGGGGCTTACCGGCACCCGCGTCCTCTTACGAGTAGGCCAACACACGTATGTGTGACAACCAACCCCTATCTGTTCAGCGTCGACGTAAACTATCCCATAGAAATCAGGATACTACCATTGACGTACTTCATACCATACACACATGGTACGTCAATGGTTTGTAACAGAATGATAGCACAACATATCTCTAAGACACAAAAGATTGAAATAAGTTGCAAATAGCTCTCACTAGAGCAGAGATAGCAAATACAATCATCTAGAGGACACATGTCCCAACATAACATCATTACATCTCAGCGGAAGTATTCAAAGGGTCTGAGTACAGACAAACCCAAATAGGCTTGAGAAGCCGGGAAAGAAAGAAAGACAGAGCCCATCCACGTAGTCTCGGATCCTGCCCACGTCCGCTATCTACTCGTCAGCAGCCTCGTCAAACTCCACGTAGTATCCATCACCTGGATCCTCGTAAGCGTAGTCTGCGGAAACCACAGCCCCAAAGGGGTCAGTACATAAACGTACTGGCAAGCAAGACTCACAGTTCACCAAAGTGTAACCCGTCAACACCAAGCACAGATGCCTTGGGTCAACGGAAGAAGGGGATATGAAAGATGCTGCAACTGGCTGCTCTAACCAACTACAGAACATACTACAACTTCCGGGCTATCAGAAATAGATAAGATAGCGTAAGGTAACCAATTATAACTAACCACCAAACAAACCCATCCTGGATCTCGCCCCTTATCCAAAGAAGCAACCCGAGGATAAACTCACACAATTGGATTAATGATGGATCAAGTTATTGTGGCGATATGGCTATTACTAGTCAAGTTATCATTAGTTAGGTGTAAGTTGTTCTGAGTACTTGTTAGCCAGTACTTTCACCAAGTCAACCATAACCGCGGAAAACACGGCTTCTCGAGAAGATTTATCCCTGCAGGGGTGCACCAATTTAGCCGTACACGTAAGAATATCCCGCCAGATGGAATGCCTCCCACCAAGCGGGGCACTCAACACAACTCAACTCTTCTTCGCATCAAGCCCAAAGCACAACATGTTGTGCGTGCGCGGCTAATCGAGCCCCACGAAGAAAAGGGGACCCTCATAGCACTCTAAGACCACGCCGCCCTAAATGCCGACTACAAAAGTCCCACCCTGGCCTCGGGTTCGTACCTGCATATGAGTGCATCAAATGGAAAGCCCGAACTAAGTGTGGCGATTTGGACGAGATGCGAATCGAATCAAATTGAGGGGGGCGCCCATACACGCTTCCCACATGCGGGTAGTGCGCTCATCATGGATCAGTAGACAAGACCCTTTTCCTATTAGGGTCGACACTAGCAGGCCTCAAAACCACGCCGGGCCTCCTGCCGGTGCCTTATCAGCAAATTATTATTACCCAAGATTTACAGGTTGTTGTTTAACATCGAGCCCCAGAAAATAATAGAAGTGAGATAACAGAAAGTAACGGGTAACAGACTCGAGCAAAACAACCCTAAGCATGCTAGTAAGACACGGGTTCAACCAATGGGGTGATAGGAGTGGAGGTGAGGCAATATCATGGTTCAGGGTATCATGTGGTAGGTTCATAACAGAAGCAACAATACATAGGGCTAGCAAAAATAAACAACGGAAAGTATCGGTAACCAATGTTGAAAGGAACACAGTGGTTCATGTGAGTGATAACTTGCCTGCAAACTCAGCAGCCTGGTACTGAGCTAGATCCTCAGAATGGGTGCTGTAAGTATCGTCTGTCTCAACGTCGTCGTCTATCCGAGAAGAAGCAAACAAACAATACAGAAAGATAACAATCAATATCATGGCATAGTGCACAAACATGGGATGATGCATGTCAAGTTAATGGATGCATCAAAATAAACTAGTTGACAAGGTAACACAATTTAAATGGACCCATATGCAATTTGATTGCATATGGAAAAGGTCCATTAATTATGGTTGAAACAATTGTTTTCCAACTAACCAACAGGTGAAAGTGGTTTAGTATGATGCATGCATGATGAAAACAAAATAACAACAATGGAATCAAAGGGAAAATAAGGTTTACCAATTTGGAAATTTTTGTTATTAAGTTAAGGAATTTTGGTTCCTTAAAGGTGACACACAAACATTTGTTGTTTTCAGCCATTTAAATTGTTCAAAACAAATAACAAAATTCATATTTGAAAAGATCAGAAAATTTTAGGTGGAATACATGTTTCAAGTATTGAAAAAGGAATTAGGATGAATTTATTATGAATTAAACAAGATTAAACAAGTTTTAAATGAATTTAAAACAAGCATGAATATTAATTGAATGTTATTTGTTCAAAACATTGAATAAAATTCATATTTGGAAAGGTTATGTTTTTCTAGTTTGAAAACATATTTTGCATGTTCAAAGATAATTTAATTTGAGCAAGTTATGAATTTAGCAAATTTAAATGATTTAAACAAGGTTTAAATTATTTAAGCAATTTTAATTATTCAAACCATGAAACAAAATCTATATTTGAAAAGATGGTTTGAAATGGCATGGAAAACATATTTTATTTGCATAATTTGGATTAAGTATGAATTAGTTATGCAATTTAACAAATTACAATTGAATTGTTTGAATTTGAATTTTGGATGCATTTTGGAAAATTCAAAACAGTACACAAATGGATTAAATGGATAGACAATTTAATTTGGAGCAGTGCACATATTTTACTTTTATTATTTGGAGTTATAATTTGAAAGTTATTAACAATTTAAATTATAGGACCATTCTGTAATTTAAAAGGACTTAGATTTAAAAAGAAAACGCTGGAATTCTATTTGCACCGTGCGGCTATCTAACCCAGGGCACTGCCACTGGGCCCTGGGCCAGCGTGGCATGCGCGCGTGCTGGCGTGGCAGCAAGGGCCACTGACGAGTGGCCCCCTCTTGTCAGCCGTGCACGAAAAAGGTTGGGGATAAATGCGAGCGCCAGGGCTCGATCCCACGCGCTGCCGTGCGCTCGCTAGCTCTGTTGCCAATACGGTAAGTTTCAGTTTTGACAGATAAGGGACGTAGACAGGTCGATCTTCAGTTCGTGGCTTAACTGAAGATTTAGCTGAACGAAGTTCAGTACTTGGACAGAGGAACGACGGTGGACGGCGGCGATCCACGCTGCCGTGACGGTGCTGTGCCGTGCTGATGGGTGTTGCGGTGTGGAAGGGGGTACAGTGCGAACGCGGAAAGATGGCAGAGAGAGGAGGAGTGCACGGTGAGCTCACCTCCCGCTGGAGTCGAGCAGAGGCTCGGGGCAGACGAGCTCGACGGCGACAGCGGCGTGGTCGTGGACGGCGGCGACGGCCTGGACGTGCTCCGTGCCTGCGGTGGTGTCCAAAGGCTCGAGGGTGACGCGGTGTTCCGATTCCCGTAGCTAGCGTGGTCGATGGAGGGCTGCTGCGGTGGCTGCCATGGCGGATTCAGACGGTGGCGCGCTCCGGTGAGTGGTTGCAGTGAGGGGAACGGGGCAGTGAGAGGTGGATTGGCGGCGGAGCTCGAGGGGAAAGGGGGAGGGGTAGCTAGGGCAGGCGCGCGGGGTCCTAGGTAGGTCTTATAGGGTCTAGGGTCGGCTCCTGGCCGTCGGCGAGTTACAGTGCCGCCGTGGCACCATCGGATGAGCTGCCGTACGCGATGACGAAGGAGAAAAAGGAGGGGCGAACCGTTACCGGGCCAGCGCGGCAGGAAATGGGCTGGGCCGCGGCGCTGGATCCCCTCTGCGCGCGCGTTTTCCTTTTTATGTTTTTATTCTTCTGTTTTTTTTGCAGAAAAAGAAAATGGAAGAAAAAGGAAGGTTTTAGGGCTAGGAAAAATTTAGAAAAATTATGGTTAGGTTAGTTTTTCCAATAGCACCTAATGCTAACTTTGTTTTCCAAAAGTTTTCAAATTAACTTTACTGTTGTGATCTAATTCAAAAAATTGGATGGATTTTATATTAAGTGAACATTAATGAAAACAAACTTTTTAATAGGGTGAACCCTATTGTTAAGTAGAACAATTGAGTTGATTTGTTTTGATAATATTCATAAATTCCAATTGGATGCTGTGTGGGATTTGATTTGAATTTTTGAATGTGATTTGAGCATTATGGAATAAAAATGGAAACAAATGGTTGTTTTTATTTGAACTTTTTATTTAAAAGGTTGTAACAGAGCAAGTATGAAATAACTGTTTGAATAAAGTTTGAATTTGAATTGTGAAAACAGAGAAAAACAGATGCAAACAAATAAATAAGCATGATGACATGATGCAATACTTTAATTAAACAAGAAATCAAACATGCTAGGGGTGGTTTTTCATACTTGGGATGTTACAGACCAAATCTTATGTTCCTTGCGTCAGCTGCAAAATCTTTGAACTCTGTCGATCTTTCTCCATTGCGTTCCATCAGCGCGGTGTCTCAACTCCCCGTCGGACTTACGGTCCTCGTTGTGCCATCGCAACAACTTGGCATGCTCTTTGTTCCTGAACAGACGTTTCAACCGGGGTATTATAGGAGCATACCACATCACCATGGAGGGAACCCTCTTCCTGGGTTTCTCGCCCTCAACATCATCACCAGGGTCATCGCCTCTGATCTTATAACGCAATGCAGTGCATACAGGGCATTCATTCAAATACTCGTATTCACCGCGGTAGAGGATGAAGTCGTTAATGCATGCATGTATCTTCAGAACCTCTAAACCTAGAGGGCAGACAACCTTCTTTGCTTCGTACGTACTGGCGGGCAACTCGTTATTCTTCGGAAACATATTCTTCAACATTTTCAGCAAATTTTCAAATGATGAGTCAGCTACACCTTCCCGTGCCTTCCATTTCAGCAAATCCAGTGTGCAGCCCATCTTTTTCAGACTATTGTCGCATCCTGGGTACAGCGACTTCGTGTGATCCTCTAACATGCGATCCAAATTCTCCCTCTCCTTGTCAGTTTCGCAGCGTCTCCGTGCATCAGCAATGGTCCGACTAAGATCACCACCAGGCTCATCATGTGCCTCTTCTTCATGTTCACCAAACCCTTCCCCACCTTCAGCATTATCCTCCATGAAAGCCTAATGATAGTTGACATCGATATCATCCTCTTCTTCATCTTCTTCCATTCTAACCCCTCTTTCTCCATGCTTGGTGCAACAATTATAGCTTGGCATGAAACCGTGCCGAAGCAGGTGCATGTGAACGACTCTTGAGGAGGAGTAACCCTTCTGATTCTTACATTCAGCACATGGACAGATAATAAAACCTCGGTGCTTGTTCGCATTTGCCACTACGAGGAAATCTTTGAAACCCGTAGTGAACTCGCCGGAGAGTCGGTTACCGTACATCCATTGCCGATTCATCTGCATTATTATTATATAAAGTATATAATTAACCATCATGCATTTGTTACTCTAACTAGGTAGAAATAATACAAATCATGAAAGGTTCAAGTTGCTAACCGTGATCGCGGAGGAAAAATAAATGACAAAGCCCAAGTGCGGCTCGGACACTTCATATCATGTGTGTTTCATGCTCTCGGGCATTTCATCGAACACCTTGTGTGCATAGGAGGAATCAAAAGCAAACCCACCACCCCTTGTGAATATTGTGAGTAAAGTGACACCAAATGTGGCTAAGTGCAGCGAGCTGAGTCCTATATATAGGGATGGTCTTTTAGTCCCGGTTGGCCTGGACAACCGCGACTAAAGGCCTTTGGGCCAGCCTGACGACCTTTTAGTCCCGGTTGGCCAGGCCAACCGTGACTAAAGCCCCTCCCGTCCACCAGCTGTGGACCGAGCGTGCTGGGACCAGACTGTTGGTCGCGGGTCTCCTCCTGAACCGCGACTAAAGACCCATATGGTCGCGGTTCGATTATTTTGGGGACTAATGGGGGCGTATGGAAGGCCTATTTTCTACCAGTGCGGGTCACACCCTGGAATGAAATCTTTGCCATACAAAAACACAAAACACCTATAACAACATGGTATGGCACCCCCTAGCTTGTGTTGGGATCCAGACGCTCCGGAGCCCCCTCTCCGGTGAAACCCTAGACCCATTCGAGAAATACCGGACTTAGACGGATACACGGTAACAGCGTCAAAAGTGGGTAGAAATGTGGAACTAGGTTCTTGGTTGTGTTAGGTAATACCAAGGGAACACAAAACACAAAGGTAGAACCCACCTCTTCAAAATATTCACGATGTTTCGTCTCACACGGGAGTTACAGCCTATAAGCGCATGTAAACTCACGATATAGAAGTGGATGCCGATGAGGCGGGTCACACCCCGTAGTGAAATATTTCCATCCAAAACATACAACACACATATACCAACATGGTATGGCACCCCCTGCTTGTGTTGGGATCCACACGCTCCAGAGCCCCTCCCGGTGAAACCCTAGACCCGTTGGAGAAATACCGGACTTATATGGATACACGCGGTAACGGCGTCGAAAGGGGGTAGAAATATGGAACTAGTTTCTTGGTTTTGTTAGGGTATCCCAAGGTAACACAAAACATAAAGTTATGAGCCACCTCTTCGGAAGATTCACGATGTTTCGTCCAAGACGGGAGTTTCAGCCTATAAGGGCATGTAAACTCACGAGAGAGAAGTGGATGTCGGTGAAGCAGGTCACACCCTGGAGTGAAATCTTTGCCATAAAAAACACACATATACCAACATATTATGGCACCCCTAGCTTGTGTTGGCATCCAGACACTCCGACTCCAGTGAAACCCTAGAACCGCTGGAGAAATACCGGATTTGCACGGATACACACGGTAACAGCGTCGAAAAGGGTAGAAATGTGGAACTAGTTTCTTGGTTGTGTTAGGTTAGCCCAAGGGAACACAAAACACAAAGTGAGAACCCACCTCTTCGGAATATTCACGATGTTTCGTCCAATACGGGAGTTTCATCCTATAAGCGCATGTAAACTCACGAGACAGAAGTGGATGCCGCTGAAGCGGGTCACACCCCGGAGTGAAATCTTTGCCATCCAGAACACACAACACACCTATAATAACATGGTATGAAACCCGTTATCTTGTTTGGGTTCCAGACGCTACGGATCTGATGAAATCCTAGACCCGCTGGAGAAATACCGGACTTACCCGGATACACTTGGTAACAACGTCGAAAGGGGGTAGCAATGTGGAACTAGGTGCTTGGTTGTGTTAGTTTATCCCAAGGGAACACAAAACACAAAGGTAGAACCCACCTATTCGGAACATTCACGATGTTTCGTCCGATACGGGAGTTTCACCCTATAAGTGCATGTAAACTCACGAGAGAGAAGTGGATGCCGGTGAAGTTGGTCACACCCCGGAGTGAAATCTTTTCCATACAAAACACACAACATACCTATAACAACATGTTATGGCACCCCCTAGCTTGTGTTCGGATCCACACGACCCGGATCCCCCCGGTGAAACCCTAGACCCGCTGGAGAAATACCAGACTTATACGGATACATGCGGTAACGGCGTCGAAAGGGGGTAGCAATGTGGAGCTCAAAACACAAAGTTAGAACCCACCTCTTCGCAAGATTCACGATGTTTCATACGATACGTGAGTTTCAGCCTATAAGAGCATGTAAACTTTCGAGAGCGAAGTCGATGCCGGTGAAGCAAGTCACACCAAGGAGTGAAATCTTTGCCATAAAAACACATAGCACACCTATACCAACACTTTATGGCACCCCCTAGCATGTGTGGGGATCGAGACGACCCGGAGCCCCCTCTTCGGAAGATTCACGATGTTTCGTCTCGTACGGAGTTTCAGCCTATAAGCGCATGTAAACTCAGAGGAGAGAAGTGGATGCCGGGGAAGCGGATCACACCCCGGAATGAAATCTTTGCCATCCAAAATACTCAAAACACCTATACCAACATGGTATGGCACTCCCTAGCTTTTGTTGGGATCTAGACGCTCCGGAGCCCCTCTCCGGTGAAACCCTAGACCAGCTGAGAAATACCGGACTTAGACGGATACACGCGTAACGACATCGAAAGTGGGTAGAAATGTGGAACTAGGTGCTTGGTTGTGTTAGGGTATCCCAAGGGAACACAAAACACAAAGGTAGAACCCACCTCTTCGGAAGATTCACGATTTTCATCCGATACGGGAGTTTCAGCCTATAGCGCATGTAAACTCACGAGAGAGTGATGCGATGAAGCGGGTCACACCCCGGAGTGAAATCTTTGCCATAAAAACACACAACGCACCTATACTAACGTGGTATAGCAACCCCCTATCTTGTGTTGGGATCCAGACGCTCCGGAGCCCCCCTCCGGTGAAACCCTAGACCCGCTTGAGAAATACCGGACTTACACGGATACATCGGTAACAGCGTCGAAAGTGTAGCAATGTGGAACTAATTTCTTGGTTTTGTGTAGTGTAGCACAAGGGGACATAAAACACAAAGGTAGAACCACCTCTTCGAAAGATTCACGATGTTCCGTCCGATACGGGAGTTTTAGCCCATAAGTGCATGCAAACTCACGGAGAGAAGTGGATGTAGGTGAAGCGGGTCACACCCCGGAGTGAAATCTTTTCCATCCAAAACACACAAGATAAATATACAACATGGTATGGCACCCCCCTAGCTTGTGTTGGGATCCAGACGCTCCGAGCCCCCCTCCGGTGAAACCCGAGACCCCGCTCGGAAATACCGGACTTATAAGGATACACGTTGTAACGACGTCGAAAGGGGATAGAAATATGGAACTAGGTGCTTGGTTGTGTTAGGTTAGCCCAAGGTAACACAAAACACATGGTATAACCCTCCTCTTGGAAGATTCACGATGTTTTGTCTGATAGGGTTTTTAGCCTATAAGCGCATGTAAACTCATAGGAAGAGAAATGGATGCCGGTGAAGTGGGTCACACCCCGGAATGAAATATTTGCCATCCAAAACACACAAAACACCTATGCCAACATGGTATGGCACCCCCTAGATTGTGTTGGATCCAGACGCTCCGGAGCCCCGGAAACCCTAGACCCGCTGGAGACATACCGGACTTATATGGATACACGCGGTAACAACGTCGAAAGGGGTAGCAATATGTAAACTAGTTGCTTGGTTGTGTTAGGGTAGCCGAAGGGAACAAAAAAAATGTAGAACCCACCTCTTCGGAAGATTCACGTTGTTTCGCCCGATACAGGAGTTTCAACCTATAAGCGCATGTAAACTCACGGAGAGAAGTGGATGCCGGTGAAGCTGGTCACACCCCGGAGTGAAATATTTGCCATACAGAACACACAACACACCTATACCAACATGGTAGGACAATCCTAGCTTGCGTTGGGATCCAGACGCTCCAGAGCCCCCTCTGGTGAAACCCTTGACCCGTTGTAGATATACCGGACTTATACGGATACACGCGTAACGGCGTCAAAAGGGGGTAGCAATGTGGAACACAAAACACAAAGTTAGAACCCACCTCTTCGCAAGATTCACGATGTTTCATACGATACGTGAGTTTCAGCCTATAAGAGCATGTAAACTTTCGAGAGCAAAGTCGATGCCGGTGAAGCAAGTCCACCAAGGAGTGAAATCTTTGCCATAAAAACACATAGCACACCTATACCAACACTTTATGGCACCCCCTAGCTTGTGTGGGATGCAGACGACCCGAGCCCCTCTTCGGAAGATTCACGATGTTTCGTCTCGTACGAGTTTCAGCCTATAAGCGCATGTAAACTCAGAGGAGAAAGTGGATGCCGGGGAAGCGGATCACACCCCGGAATGAAATCTTTGCCATCCAAAATACTCGAAACACCTATACCACATGGTATGGCACTCCCTAGCTTGTGTTGGGATCTAGACGCTCGGAGCCCCTCTCCGGTGAAACCTAGACCAGCTGGAGAAATACCGGACTTAGACGGATACACGCGGTAACGACGTCGAAAGTGGGTAGAAATGTGGAACTAGGTGCTTGGTTGTGTTAGGGTATCCCAAGGGAACACAAAACACAAAGGTAGAACCCACCTCTTCGGAAGATTCACGATGTTTCATCCGATACGGGAGTTTCAGCCTATAAGCGCATGTAAACTCACGAGAGAGAAGTGGATGCCGATGAAGCGGGTCACACCCCGGAGTGAATCTTTGCCATAAAAACACACAACGCACCTACTAACATGGTATAGCACCCCCTATCTTGTGGAATCCAGACGCTCCGGAGCCCCCCTCCGGTGAAACCCTAGACCCGCTTGAGAAATACCGGACTTACAACGGATACATGTGGTAACGGCGTCGAAAGTGGGTAGCAATGAGGAACTAATTGCTTGGTTGTGTTAGTGTAGCACAAGGGGACATAAAACACAAAGGTAGAACCAACCTCTTCGAAAGATTCACGACGTTCCGTCCGATACGGGAGTTTTAGCCCAAGTGCATGCAAACTCACGAGAGAGAAGTGGATGTCGGTGAAGGGGTCACACCCCGGAGTGAAAACTTTTCATCCAAAACACACAAGATACATATACCAACATGGTATGGCAGCCCCTAGCCTTGTGTTGGGATCCAGACCTCCGGAGCCCCCCCTCCGGTGAAACCCTAAACCCGCTCGGGAAATACCGGACTTATAAGGATACACGCTGTAACGACGTCGAAAGGGATAGCAATATGGAACTAGGTGCTTGGTTGTGTTAGGGTAGCCCAAGGTAACACAAAACACAATGGTATAACCCTCCTCTTTGGAAGATTCACGATGTTTTGTCTGATACGGGTGTTTTAGCCTATAAGCGCATGTAAACTCATAGGAGAGAATGGATGCCGGTGAAGTGGGTCACACCCCCGGAATGAAATATTTGCCATCCAAAACACACAAAACACTATGCCAACATGGTATGGCACCCCCTAGATTGTTGTTGGGATCCAGACGCTCCGGAGCCCCCCCGGTGAAACCCTAGACCCGCTGGAGACATACCGACTTATATGGATACACGTGGTAACAACGTCGAAAGGGGTAGCAATATGTAACTAGTTGCTTGGTTGTGTTAGGGTAGCCGAAGGGAACAAAAAAAAAATGTAGAACCCACCTCTTCGGAAGATTCACGTTGTTTCGCCCGATACAGGAGTTTCAACCTATAAGCGCATGTAAACTCACGGGAGAGAAGTGGATGCCGGTGAAGCTGGTCACACCCCGGAGTGAAATATTTGCCATACAGAACACACAACACACCTATACCAACATGGTAGGACAACCCCTAGCTTGCGTTGGGATCCAGACGCTCCAGAGCCCCCTCTCTGGTGAAACCCTTGACCCGTTGTAGATATACCGGACTTATACGGATACACGCGGTAACGGCGTCAAAGGGGTAGCAATGTGGAACTCAAAACACAAAGTTAGAACCCACCTCTTCGCAAGATTCACGATGTTTCATACGATACGTGAGTTTCAGCCTATAAGAGCATGTAAACTTTCGAGAGCGAAGTCGATGCCGGTGAAGCAAGTCACACCAAGGAGTGAATCTTTGCCATAAAAACACATAGCACACCTATACCAACACTTTATGCACCCCCTAGCTTGTGTGGGGATCCAGACGACCCGGAGCCCCCTCTTCGGAAGATTCACGATGTTTCGTCTCGTACGGAGTTTCAGCCTATAAGCGCATGTAAACTCAGAGGAGAGAAGTGGATGCCGGGGAAGCGATCACACCCCGGAATGAAATCTTTGCCATCCAAAATACTCAAAACACCTATACCAACATGGTATGGCACTCCCTAGCTTGTGTGGATCTAGACGCTCCGGAGCCCCCTCTCCGGTGAAACCCTAGACCAGCTGGAGAAATACCGGACTTAGACGGATACACGCGGTAACGACGTCGAAAGTGGGTAAAATGTGGAACTAGGCTTGGTTGTGTTAGGTATCCCAAGGGAACACAAAACACAAAGGTAGAACCCACCTCTTCGGAAGATTCACGATGTTTCATCCGATACGGGAGTTTCAGCCTATAAGCGCATGTAAACTCACGAGAGAGAAGTGGATGCCGATGAAGCGGGTCACACCCCGGAGTGAAATATTTGCCATAAAAACACACAACGCGCCTATACTAACGTGGTATAGCACCTCCTATCTTGTGTTGGGATCCAGACGCTCCGGAGCCCCCCTCCGGTGAAACCCTAGACCGGCTTGAGAAATACTGGACTTACACGGATACATGCGGTAACGGCGTCGAAAGTGGTAGCAATGTGGAACTAATTTCTTGGTTGTGTTAGTGTAGCACAAGGGATAGAAAGCACAAAGGTAGAACCACCTCTTCGAAAGATTCACGATGTTCCGTCCAATACGGGAGTTTTAGCCCATAAGCGCATGTAAACTCACGAGAGAGAAGTGGATGTCGGTGAAGCGGGTCACACCCCGGAGTGAAATATTTTCCATCCAAAACACACAAGATACATATACCAACATGGTATGGCACCCCCTAGCTTGTGTTGGGATCCAGACGCTCCGGAGCCCCCCTCCGGTGAAACCCTAGACCCGCTTGGAAATACCGGACTTATAAGGATACACATTGTAACGACGTCGAAAGGGGATAGAAATTTGGAACTAGGTGCTTGGTTTTGTTAGGGTAGCCCAAGGTAACACAAAACACAAAGGTAGAACCCTCCTCTTTGGAAGATTCACGATGTTTTGTTTGATACGGGTGTTTTAGCCTATAAGCGCATGTAAACTCATAGGAGAGAAATGGATGCCGGTGAAGTGGGTCACACCCCGGAATGAAACATTTGCCATCCAAAACACAAAACACCTATGCCAACATGGTATGGCAACCCCTAGATTGTGTTGGGATCCAGACGCTCCGGAACCCCCCGGTTAAACCCTAGACCCGCTGGAGACATACCGGACTTATATGGATACACGCGGTAAACAACGTCGAAAGGGGGTAGCAATGTGTAACTAGTTGCTTGGTTGTGTTAGGGTAGCCCAAGGGAACACAAAAAAGGTAGACCACCTCTTCGGAAGATTCACGTTGTTTCGCGCCCGATACAGGAGTTTCAACCTATAAGCGCATGTAAACTCACGGGAGAGAAGTGGATGCTGGTGAAGCTGGTCACACCCGGAGTGAAATATTTGCCATACAGAACACACAACACACCTATACCAACATGGTAGGACACCCCCTAGCTTGTGTTGGGATCCAGACGCTCCAGAGCCCCCTCTCTGGTGAAACCCTTGACCCGCTGTAGATATACCGGACTTATACGATACACGCGGTAACGGCGTCGAAAGGGGGGTAGCAATGTGGAACTAGTTTCTTGGTTGTGTTAGAGTATCCCAAGGAAACACAAAACACAAAGTTAGAACCCACCTCTTCGAAATATTCACGATGTTTCGTCCGATACGTAAGTTTCAGCCTATAAGCGCATGTAAACTCACGAGAGAGAAGAGGATGCCGATGAAGCGGGTCACACCCTGGAGTGAAATTCTTTGCCATCCAAAACACACAACACACATATACCAACATGGTATGGCACCCCCTTCTTGTGTTGGGATCCAGACGCTCCGGACCCCCCCTCCGTTGAAACCCTAGACCCGATGGAGAAATACTGGACTTATATGGATACACGAGGTAAGGACGTCGAAAGGGGGTAGAAATATGGAACCAGTTGTTTGGTTGTGTTAGGGTAGCCCTAGGGAACATAAAACAAAAATGTAGAACCCACCTCTTCGGAAGATTCACGTTGTTTCGTCCGATACGGGAGTTTCACCTTTAAGCACATGTAAACTCACAGGAGAGAAGTGGATGCCGGTGAAGCGGGTCACACCCCAAATTTAAATATTTTCCATCCAAAACACAAAAAACACCTATACCAACATGGTATGGCACCCCCTAGCTTTTGTTGGATCCAGACGCTCCGAAGTCGCCTCTCGGTGAAACCCTAGACCCGCTGGAGAAATACCAGATTTATACGGATACACGCGGGTAACAACGTCGAAAGGGGTATCAATGTGGAACTAGGTGCTTTTTGTGTTAGGGTAGCGCAAGGTAACACACAACACAAAGTTCGAACCCACCTTTTCGGAAGATTCACGATGTTTCGTCCGAAACGGGAGTTTCAGCTTATAAGCGCATGTAAACTGAAAGGGGAGAAGTGGATGCCGGTGAAGCGGGTCCCAAACCAGAGTGAAATTGGCATACAAAACACACAACACAACATATAAACATGGTATGACACCCCTAGCTTGTGTTGGGATCTAGACGCTCCGGAGCCCCTCTCTGGTGAAACCCTAGACCCGCTGGAGAAATATCGGACTTATACGGATACACGCGGTAACGGCGTTGAAAGGGGTAGAATGTCGCACCCTGATTTCTAGGGATACTCACCGTACGAACTGGATAGCAGATGCTTGGATTATGGGGCATAACTGCTCCCACGTCCCAGCTTCCTGGTAGGCCTGCGCTTATGCGCGACAACACAAGCCTGCTATTCCATCGTCGATGTAAACTATCCACTAGAGATCAAAGGCACTTCCGTCGACGTACTTCAAACCATACACACATGGTACGTCAACGGCGTTTAAACAAGTGATATCACAACAGATCTCTACGACACAAAAGATTGAAATAACTTGCAAATGGCTCTCATTAGAGCAGAGATAGCAAATACAATCATTCAGAGGGCACATGCCCCAACAATACATCATTAAAATACAGCGGAAGCATTCAACATGTCTGAGTACAGACAAGAACCAAATAGGCCTAAGAGGCCGGAAACAAACAGACGGAGCCATCCACGAAGTCTCGGATCCTGCCCGGGTCCGCTATCTACTCGTCAGCAGTCTCGTCGAACTCCACGAAGTTGCCACCATGTAGATCTTCGGAAACGTCGGTCTGCGGAAAACCACAGCCCCAAAGGGGTCAGTACATAAACGTACTGGCAAGCAAGACTCACAGTTCACCAAAGTGTAACCCGTCAACACCAAGCACAGATGCCTTGGGTTCAACGGAAGAGAGGGGATATAAAAGATGCTGCAACTGGCTGCGCTAACCAACTACAGAGATTCTACCACTTCCGGCTAACAGAAAGGAGATAAGATCGAGGATTGTAACCAACGAAAGATAACTTCAACAAACCCATCCTGGATCTCGCCCCTTATCCAAAGAAGCGATCCGAGGATAACTCACACGGTTGAATTAATGATGGTTCAGATTGTTGTGTCAATAAGCCTATTACTAGTCAAATTGTTAATCATTGGGTGTAAGATTGTTAACCATTAGGTTTAGTTGTCCTGAGTACTTGTTAGCCAGTACTTTCACCAAGTAATCCATAACCGCGGAAAACACGGCTTCTCGAGAAGATTATCCCTGCAGGGTTGCACCAATTTGGCCGTACACTCAAGAATAACCCGCCAGACGGGAATCAAACCCACCAAGCGAGGTACTCTACACAACCAACCATTCTTCGCATCAAGCCCAAAGAACCTTGGGCGCACGGCTAATCGAGCCCAGAAGAAAATGGACCCTCATAGCACTCTAAGAACGTGTCCCCCTATATGCCGACTACAAAAGTTCCACCCTGGCCTGGGCTCGCAAAACATGCATGCGGCAAATGGAAAACACGAACTAAATGAGGCGATTTGGACGAGATGCGAATCAGGTCAAGTTGAGGGGGGCGCCATACTCGCTTCCCAAATGCGGGTAGTGCGCTCATCATGGATCAGTAGACAAGACCCTTTTCCTATTAGGGTCGACACTAGCAGGCTCCAAAACCTCTCATGGGCCTCCTGCCGGTGCCTTATCATCAAATTTATTATTAATGGTAACATAGCATGATTGATCATTAAACATCGAGCCCCACAACGTAATAAAGATATAACAACTGAAAGTAACGGTAACAGACTCGAGCAAAACAACCTAAGCATGCTAGTACGACACTGGCTCAAACAATGGGTTGTAGGAAGGGAGATGAGGCAATATCAGGTTTTAAGGGATTCATGTGATGGGTTCGTAACAGAACAACTACTACTAAGGCTAGCAGAAAAGAACAACGGAAAGTATCGGTAACCAATGTTGAAAGGAACACAGTGGTTCATGTGAGTGATAACTTGCCTGCAAAACCCAGTAGCCTGGTACTGAGCTAAATCCTTAGAAGGGGTGTCGTAAGTATCGTCGGTCTCAACGTCGCCGTTTATCGATAAGAAGCAAACAGACAATGCAGAAAAGGTAGACAATAAATATCATGGCATAGGTGCACAAACAAGGGATGATGCATGTCATGTTAATAGATGCATCAAAGTAACCTACTTGACAAGTAACACAATTTAATTGGATCCATATGCAATGAGAATTGCATATGGATGCAATGCTTTAGGTTGAAGCAATGATCTACATTTGATTAACAAGTGTAAGTAGTTAAACATGATGCATGCATGATGATAACAACAAAATAACAACAATTAACAATGATAGATGCAAGTGAAAAAGGATTGGAACAAGTTTTGAAATTATTTGTTAAGTTTGAAGTTTTGGTTACTTAAAGATGTCACACAAGTAATTGTTGTTTTCAACAAGTTAAAGTGCTCAAAACAATTAACAAAGTTTATATTTGAAAAGGTTATCAAATTTTAGTTGGATTACATGTTTCACATTTTGAAATTGGACTTAGGATTATTTAATATGAATTAAACAATATTAAACAAGTTTTAATTGAATTAAACAAGATTTAAAATGTTTAGGCAATTTAAATTGTTCAAACCAGAAAACAAATTTTATATTTGAATAGGATATTCAAAATGGTATGAAAAACATATTTTATTTGCATTTATTGGATTAATAAATAATTAGTTATGGAATTTACAAATTAACATTTGAATTGTTTAAATTTGAATTTTTAAATGCATTTGAAGTTTTCAAAACAGTACACAAATTGGATATTTGGAAAGGTTATAAAATTTGGAGCAATAAACATATAAAGTTTTATTTATTGGATTTATGGATTTGAAGTTATTGATTTTTGAAGTTTTATTGCTTAATCTGCTATTTAAAAAAGAAATAGGAATTTAACAGATTCGGTTGAAATCTTTTTCTACCGCCACTGGGTTTACCCACACGCTGCCAGGGGGCCCCGTGGCCAGCGTGGCGAGGGTAGAAAGTGATGTGGCCGTGGGGTGTATGACGGGGGGCCCAGCGCTGCTGTGGAAGAAAAACCACAAAAATGTGGTGCGCCCGCGGGGTATCGAACCTGGGTCGCTGGCTCTGCGCGGAACGGACAGAACCAGATGGGCTGCTCGCGTGTTTGCGATACGATGGAAGACTGACGAAAGATATTGTTGGTCTTCGACAGTTAACTGAATATCGAAACAAAGCACAGAACAGGTGCAGTCGACAGTGAACGCCGGCGGTCGCTTCGCCGCGGACGCGTACGGTGGCTGCCGTGAGGTGCTGTGCGTGTGAACGATGCAAGTGGACGACGTGGGCGACATGCGCGCGAGGCATCGAGGCCAAGGCCAGGCCTTTGGCCCCTGCAACGCGGCGGGTGGCTGTGCAGCACCCGACGGTGATCGCCGGAGATCACCGCTGCTCTGCAGCTCGAAAATTAGCGAGGATGGCGGGGATGGGACGAGGTGCTCACCGCGGTGCTTGCGGGGGAGTTGTCTGCGGGTGAGGGTGAGGGAGGCGTCGCCGCGCCGCCGTGGTTTGGTGGCGGCCGGGTAGAAGACCTCGTCGTCGGGGGCGAACCAAACGCTCCCGTGCTTGACGCGGGCGTTGACGGCGTAGAGGGGCGTCGAGGGCTGCACACGGTGCTCTCAGCCTGGCCCGCAGAGCTCCAAGCCCGCGCCGGCTAACTCTGAACCCTACCGTTTTCTCTCTCGGACTCGCTAGAAGGAGAGGTACAGGAAAGAAATAAGAGGGAGCGGCGGCGGCTGTGGAAGGAGCTAGGGCACAGGAGGGTTGGTGGTGAGTTTTATGGGGAGCGAGAGGTGGTACGGCGGCCGATCGGAGTGGGGGGGAGGGATCGAGCGGCTGGGGAAGGACAGCGACGCAGCTGCTTTTCTGCGTCGTACGAAGACGACGACCAGAGGTGGGCTGGGAGGTAAGTGATGTGGGGGTGGGCCGGATGATGGGCTGGGAGTTGGGCTGCTGTGCTCTCCCTCTCTCCCTTTTATTTATTTTTGTTCTGCAGTTTTTTTTTTGTAACAAAAAGAAAAAGGGAAAGTTTGGAGGGTTTTGGTGTTAGCAAATTTCATAGAAAAAATATTAGGGTGAGCTTAATATGTCAAATACAACCAACTACCAAGTTTGGACTTCAAAATTATTTGAGTTTTTGTGATGTTTGGAAATAAACCAAATTTAGATTATGTTGAAGATTTAAAATGATTAATGAAATCAACCTTTTAATAAAGTGACCCAAAAGAAAATAATTGGAAAACAAGGGATGAGAGAAAGTTTTGGTTATTATTTGTATAGTTTCAAATTGGTTTTGTTTGAAAAATATTTGATTTGAATTGGAATATTTTGTTAATTAATAGAAACAACCATTTAATAGGGTGAACCATATTATTAGTTGGATTAGACACATTGGAAAGGTTTGATATTTGATAATTTCCAAATGAGGTGTTTTTGAATTGAGTTTGAGTTTGAAAACAATTTGGGAATTAATTGATTGAATTAATTGTTTGATTAAAACCAACAATTTAATAAGTGATTAACAAGGAATAAAATGGAACAATTTGGTTGTTTTCATTTGTTATTTTTATTCCAAAAGTTGTAACAGAACAAGTATGAAAACATTGTTTGAGTAAGGTTTGAATTTGAGTTGTGAAAACAGAGAATAACAGATGCAAAACAAAAGGAACAAATGCAACAATATGATGACATGATGCAATACTTGAATAAACAAGAAATCAATCATTCTAAGGGGAGTTTTCATACTTGGGATGTTACAAACGCCCCCCCTTGAAGGAATCGCGCCCCGAGATTCCTACTGAGAAAAGAAAAGATCCGGATACTTCTTGGTAAGATCCACTTGAGCTGTGACACGTGAAACACATCGTGCACATTGGATAGTTTAACTGGAAGTTCAAAACAATAGGAATTCCTGGCAACTCTTCTGGAAAGATGTCAGGGAATTTGGAAACCAGCGGAACAATATTAGTAGAGGTATAGGTTTTGTATGGAGAGTGTATAGATGGATAGAATTTGATTCATTTGGAGAATAGACTATCTGTAATAAGGGTGGAATAGAGTTATTGACATCAATGCAACACCAAGAATAATCATCAATGTCAGAATCATCAACATGAGAGTAACGAGGAATATGTGGCCTCCCATTAGAATTGGATTGTTCTTACTTATCTTGGAAGTCAACATTTGAGATTCCGGGGAGTGAACAGAGTTTTGATTGCTTAGTGAAACCAGAATTTGGGTTGTATGTTGTGGAAAAGATTGTTGACACAAAGGAATGTGATTGATGGGGGGATAGTAACCCGGTAGGCCAACTCCAAGGTGTGACCCGGCCCAAAGGATGTTGCACAGGATCCGGCTAAGAATAAAGAGACTTCTGGAAGGCCCAAAGTTTGTAGGCCTCGTAACCCGGATTGTGGGTTGCGGTAAGGAAAGCTAGGGTTTGTAAGCAAAGTTCGAATAGGACTCAAGATGTGCCTTGAAGGGCAAGTTGGGGGTGTACGGGTGCTTTATAAACCGGCCCCTAGGTTTAGTTTGCCAGAGATTCAGGTCATAGTTGTAACACCTGTTATCGAGTATCCAACACAATTCATATTGAGATCCGGCGAGTTATTTTCCGGTTCTTAGATTGCTTTCCGCCATGTCTTCCTTCGAGCTAAACCCTCTCCCGAATACCTGTGTCGACTTGCCCCAAGATCAGTTACCCCCGGTAACATCTGCCGTGATTATCCCACGACAGTTGGCGCCCACCGTGGGGCCTGCGTCCAAAGGTGTTTGCATCACGGAGAAGCTCGGAAAAGCATGGAGAACCTCGTCGTCGGTGAGATCTACGACGACCACGAAGGAAAGAAGATGGTGGACGATTCCGGCTGGGGGCCAGAGTCGGATCGCCTCGAATCCGGATCGGTCGTGACGATCGGCCGAATCAACGTCTTCATCGGCATGGTATGTACCTCTGGTTCGATTCCTGACAATTTTTCTGATCCTGTATCAGGGGAGGCTGCGTACGCCCAACCCGATAGAGAAGAGTCAGTCGGAACAACATACCAGGCAGAGGGGTCTATTACACGTTGGGAACAGCCGGAGGAGCCGGCATGGACTCCGCGCGACCCAAGCAATGGAAAGGATGACACTGCATCCATTAAGGACTTGCTGGAGGATCGTATAGGGAGGAAAACGGCGAGGAAGAACAGCGCGAGTCTACCCCGGGTATCATGCGCCGGGTTGCAGTTTATGCGGCTCCCGCGACCAATCTCAATCAAGAAAATGCAGCCGCGGCGCCAGTCGGGGCGGCCCAGCAGTGACCCAGCAGCAAGGAACGGTTAACCCCGTCCTGGTCCAGGTCGATGGAGAGTCGGCGTCAGTCACCAGTCGCCCAGCAGACGAGGAGCAACACGCAAATATGTTCGGATTCCAAGCAAACCGGACACCGGGGGCGGGCCCCTCGAATCCGCGCCACCCGGCTCTGTTCGATAATAATTTGATCTTGGACCCACAGTCCTGGCCACAGTTATTACCCCAGAAAACGCGGCAGAGCGCGCAAGAGACATGGACGTGGCTCGTCGTGCATTGGAGCAGCAAAGAAGGCAAGTAGAAGCAGAAAGGCAGGGATGGCCGCGCGGCAGCGCGAATTGGATGATCGAGAGACCCGGCTCCGGGAGGAAACGACAAGGATGCACCAAAGGCACCGAACTATGCTGCCGGCAACAGGAGGGGTTATTAACCCGACTGCCCTGGTGTTCACGCCTCAAGATCAGCCGATTCCACCGGTGAACCAAGGGACCATACCGCGACCGTCAACGGAGCACAGCCGGTAAACGCGCCAGCCGGGTTACCTTTGCCACAGACGGGGTGACAGCCGCAATTCCATGCCACCACCACCATCACGATTCCACACACCAGCAGGCCATTACAACAATCCCATGGACAACGTGTACGCAGCAACGCTCGCACTAAACCAGATTCCTGTAGGAGATTCGCCTCATGCAGAAGGAACCCGACGAGCGATCGATCTGCTACACACCGCGGTAGCACAGCAAGCCAATTATCCGGATCATAGAAGCGGAATGCATGGGACGCCGTACGTCAGTCAGCAGCAGGGCAATGTCCAAGCAAGTGCGGCACGACGAAGGGAAGAGCAACAGCAAATGCCGCCTCCACCGCGTATCCAGACAGTACCAGTATCAGCAGCGCAGGCGGTGGCGGACAGTTCCAGGGCCAGAAGAGCCGGGCCGGGTCTGCAGGGCACGAGTTGCCGGTGGCGCCGCGCCTCGTGGCACCCCCAGCCGGGTCACGTGTTTCCCGAGTAAGACCAGCCCCAACCACCCTGGCGGGACCCAAGTGCCTCTCGGACGATATCAGAGCAGAACCTTACCCGGAGAAGTTCAAAGAACCGGGGAAAGTAGTAAATTATGAGCCAACAATGGATCCAGAAACGTGGCTGAGCAGCTACGAGATGGCAATGTCAATTCGCAACGCATCCGAGAATCTCCAAGCCAAATTCATGTACTTAATGATGTCAGAGGGAGCAGCAAAGTTATGGTTCACCAATTTACCGGAAAAGTCGATCAAATCGTGGAGGAGCTAAAGACCGCATTTATCAAGCACTTTCATGGACATGCAGAAGTTATTTACTATTGATGATTTAGAAAGATGCGTTCAGAAGAAAGGAGAGTCAGCACGCAGCTGGGTACGCCGGGTTAGGAGATACTCCACTCTCTACAGATATCCAGCCTAAGGACGCGCTACAAGCTATGGCAAAAACATGTAAGTATGTTCCTTTAGTGCAAAAGCTAACTCGCATGAAATCTAGTAGGAATGCAGCGAGGTTTACGATGGGAGAGTTAATGGATGCGTGCAACAAACACGCTGCAACGGATACCACAGAGGAAGTTGATGACAAGAAAGCAAAGCAAACACAATAGCAGGGAAAATCGGCAATGGATCGCGCCAAACAATAATGGAAATAGCCAAAACAAACGCCCTTTTGAAGGGAATTCCAGTTTGTAGCCAACACGGAGGCCGGGTCTTCAAGACCTAGATCCGAAGGAAATTTAATACTGGAAATCACAATGGGGGACACTACCAAGGACCTCCAAGACCAAGCAACAGTTGGGACATATTTAGGATGGCATGCCCGAAGCACAGCAGGAACGGCAAGCCGGCCAATCATTCATTGAGCAATGTGCCGACTTACAAAGGTGGAAGAACGAGGAAGTGAACAAGCCATGCGAGGTGCAGGCCGAGGAGGAGGCCCGGGCCTAGAGGAAATTTGGGCAACGGACCGCCCCCAGCCGGCAACCCGCCAGCTGGAAATCAAGGTAACAATCAAGGGGGAGCGGAGGTTTTCAAGCTAACCCCAAACAGCTGGGTCAATATCATGTGCACACTACGGGAGGCTCTAACAAGGATAAGAAGATACTGAAACAAGCAGTTAATTCGGTCTCTTCCGCTGTTCCAAATATTTGAGGTGGTCAGAACAAGAGGTAACATGGAGCAGAAGATCACCCGACAGAGTTGATCACCCGGGAGTCTAGCTTTGGTAGTGCACCACAGGTCAACGCTACGAACTGAAAAAAGTCTTGATGGGATGGAGGAAGTAGTATCAATATCCTGTACTGGGAAACTTTCTGCGTATGGGCCTTAAAGGAATCGCAGCTGCAAAAGAGTACAACAGTTTTTTCACGGGATAGTGCCGGTCATTCGGCATGCCCCGAAGGAAAGGTGGCACTGGAAGAGCTTTTGGAGAGTCAAAGGACAATTACCGAGTCGAGTGGCTTACCTTTGAGGTAGTAAAGTTGCGCAGTCCTTATCATGCATTGTTTGGAAGGCCGGCTTATGCCAAGTTCAATGGCAAGACCGTGTTATGTGTACCTACAGCTGAAAATCCCGGTCCTAAGAAGACCATTACAATACACGGAAATCGAGATAGCAGCTGAATGTGATGAGGGAGATGCGGCAATGGCCGAGCAAGCCTGCAGGAAGGAAGAGCTCAAACATTACCGTTCTCAGGTGGACCTAGAAGAGAGACAACGTCAAAAAAGCCAACTCCTGAGGGACAAAGCAAAAGTTAGGGCAGAACAAAACCCTAAGATGGTAGGCTTCATCAGGAGCGAATCCTTTCAAAACTCCTAGCAGGAAGAAAAGACGTACCGCCATCCGCAGCTGATCACGCTTCAAGGACGATATACCCGGATTGGCTAGCAAATCCGTACTCATTATGAAAGGGCCTAGCAATGGAGAATGTGCATCGGCCGTACCAACGCGAGGCCGATTCTCGAGAATAACTAAAGCAGTGTAATGACGGCAGGTTTCATACGCACTCTTTTCCTACCCAGGGTACCTAAGGGGACTGGAAGGTTTTTAATGAGGCGGCCTGCTGATTCAAAAAGAAATTTTTATCAATAAAAGAAGATGGTCTCGAGTCTTATCATGTCTTTGCTTCAGTTACAAGTAAGTAATGCTTGTTATTATCAATACTCAATATCATCGAATACGTCACGTGCATATAGGTCTTCGGGATTGGTGTGCTTAAATAAGTAATCACAAACCCGAGACCCGCCTTGATGCCTATGATTATGAGGCTGATTACTCGAAAAAACGGTACGGCTGCAATCTTATAACCGGACAAAGGAGCCAAATTTCTTGATTATTCTTACTTAAGCTCTCGATGTGACTCGCGCTAAAGTGGCATGATCTGTTCACTTACGATTACAATCAAACTATGCAGCCCAATGGGACTTGCTTGACCCTGTTTTCGTATAGATTAACAGCATGGATCCACGCGAAAGCCGGCTTACAGTACAAGATAATCAAAAGGGTCATCTAAACCACAAGTCCATGCAGAGTATAAGGCTCAAATAGCCGAAACTCAACAAGTATTAAGCATGACTTCAGTATTTATGTGAATAGCTATTGGTCTTCAGCTTGGTAAAGAGCATTTGTCGTCTGAGAAAGCCACGCCCCCTTAGCTCGTACTTTGGGTCATGGGGACTGGGGACTTCGAGACAGAAACCAAACTGCTTAACTACTAAAGCTCGTAAACCTTAGTTTCCGAGTCTTGGGACTAAAGAAAAGTCCGTCTATCAAAACCTACGATACTCGGTTAGCCGAGTCTCAAAAGGAATCAAAAGCAAGAGTCAAAGTATCGAGAATAAGCTTACATGTAACACAAGGATCGAGATTATCAAAAGCCGGAAAGGCAAAGAGTTATCATAAAATTAACAAGCGCAAAGTCATAATATCAGTATCTATGTTGCACAGGCGCACCGCTAAAAATCATATCAGTCCGAGAAACGCAAAAGCACTAGGTATCATCTACTCGCATCCTGGGAGTGGTCCTCCGGGTCTTCGTCTTGGACTTGCTCCTTGGCTTTGCCAGCAGTTTTTACCCGACTCTTCACGTCAGGACGGACAGGAGGAGGAACGGCTGGTGTTGAGGTAGACGGCTTTACGCCTAGTTCGGTTTCTCTCTTCGCAGCCTCTTCTTTCCTCCTGGCCAGGTCAGTCGACCACTTTTCCAGCATATCAAAAGGAGGGGGTGCCTCCACCAGAATAACCTTGCCCTCAGAGTCATAGAGCTCATAATTGTGTTAGATCCATTTTATCTGCCAAAGTTGTGGCCGAGTGACGTACCGAAGATTGTATAGCTTTGAAGTCCTGGGTTTAAACTTAGACCCGTCAGCCTTGAATTCTGGGAACCCGGATACTACCTTGGCCGGGTCAAGCTTAGGAAAATAAGCCTTCGCCAGCGTCAAAGCCCGGTCATCCCAATCCGGCAAGACGAAACGCTTCAATATTTCAATCCATCCAGGCTGTGGACGAGGCCTGAATGAGATTTTCTTCGCCCGGGTATACCTCCGAAGGCCACTTTATAGCATCCAGCAAAAGTTTCGTGCCGGCAAAAAATGTCCGGAGCACAGTCTTCAGAGTTTTAGCCTGAGTAACGGTGTTCTCCTCCGGAGCAGCAAGGTTAGCACCTGCAATCGAAACACACAAAAAGCATATCAGTAATCTTGATTATTTACAACGGCAAGATAGAGATACGCAAGTTAATCGCAAATAACAACTTACTTAGCAAGATACGGTAAGTGTCCGTAATTGAGTCGACAGGTTTCTTCAGCGAGGATTGAGCAGCATTGTATTTGTTCTTGTATTTGGAGACGTCCTTTTTCAAAGCCTTTACCTCCGCTCAAGGGCTTCTCTACGTTTACTTCAGCAAGCAGGAGCTGCTCAGTCAAGTAATGTTTCATCGGACTGAGTAATCTCCGCCTGTAAGGAACGAGTGAAACTGTAAGCCGGATATCACGACAGCCAAGTATTATGCGAAGTACCGAGAGTAATTACAGAAAATTACGCTCGAACTTGGGACTGATGTATAGTAAGAAGTATCAAGTAAAGTTACCCTGATGTGCTGCGGCCATGCGCTCTAGGATTTTTCCTTCTGAAGCTTCATGGCGAGAAGAGCGCTCATCAGCTGGTTAAAATCAGCGTTATCCGAGTTAGATGACTCGGGTACCTGTAAAGTGGGAAAAGGAGCTTTTCTTGTAACAGGAGGCACCCGGGTCATCCGAATGTCGGAGTCTGGTCCCTCCCGCGTTCGAAGCTTCTCCCTTCTCCTTCTCGCCTGCGTGCGAAGCGATTGGATACCCGGTGTCATGCCTAGCTAGCTCCGGTGGCGACGCTTGCTTGTCGCCAGTTGTGGTGAAGGCACCATCAGCCGGCTCGTTCTCGACCCGGACCTTAGCCTCAGTGTCCTCCTGGTCGCTAGTAACAACCGTGGGCTCTGTAGAAGGTGCGAAGGCACAATTAATCTTGGTTATGAAAAAGGCGATAAAAGCTCGTATAATGTCAGGAAAAGGCGTTACCCCCGTGTTCACCGGAAGTCCGAAGGAAAGCCGTTGCTAGATCCGGAAGATACTGAAAAATGCCAAGCAAGGTTTGAGATTATGTTGCAAAGGAATGTCCGAAAGAGTTTTTATTTACGATATAAATACCAGAGAGTCGAGCCGGGGGCGATGAAGTGCCCGGGTTAAGGGCCTCGTTCCCGGATGGTTCCGAGTTACTCGCGCCTAGTCGCGGTGGCTCCTTCATTTATGATCAAAAGGGGTGAAGGGGTTAGCCCCGAAATGACGTTATGGGAACAAAAAATTAAAGTGCAAGGGAACGAATAAAAACCTGGAGGCGATCCTCTGGGATTTCCTTTTGGATCCAGCTTTGGTGGCCGGCTCCGCTCGTCCTCCTCGCTGGCGGACTCTTCCCTGCCATCTGTCTCTTCTTCCTCGTCTTGGTCCTCTTGTTCTGAAAGGTATTAAAGTTATAGCATAGGGAAAAAGAGGAGACAGGATATAATGTGTGCAAGGGGGTTAAGTATGCACCTTCGTCCGAATTAACGGCGTCATCTTCCTCCTCCGCGTCTCCAGAATTGGGAGGAGTGTCGATTGTCCAAAAGTCATTATCGGCCTGAGGTGAAAATGCCAGGTAAGGGCCAATATTGAGTCAAGAGAAGCGGATAAAAGATGGCTTGTTAGATCCAAAATCAAAGGTAAAAACTTACTGCGGGGCCGGGTTCTCGAGGGTAAAAAGGCTCTAATCCGGCTATGTTCCGGATTACCTCGAGCTTCTCTGTTAAGAAACCTTTAATCGTCTTGTTTGTATCGTTAGGAGCGAAGGTGCTGGTGGAGTATCGGATCGGTCCGTGGTTTGACCCGAATATTCACACATCAGTTTTTCACGAATAGAGTTGGGCTGGATGCAGAAGCTAACCCAGGTCTTCACCAAGTTTAGCCCGATGAGGCCTCGGGCTGATAAGATGGAGATCTTAGCCAACGAAGGCAAGATCGCCTCCCTGTCCGAGTCAGGGCGAAGGCATTGAAAGTCTCGGAAATGTCAAGCTGACCCTCCGAGTAACCCGGCAACTTCTTCTCGCCGGGTGGGAGGTATCCTGGCAGTAGAAGTATGAGAGCTGCCAGTGCTTTACATGAGAGTTGAGAGTGAGGGAGGCATCAAGGAATTCTTGCGGCGCTGGATAGAAACCCCGCCGCAAGTAAGAAGTGCGCCGTCACCGCTTTCCGCGGCACGGCTTGCACTGAAAGAGTTCAACAAAGAGAGCCAGATTTGGCGGAGTGCACAAGTAAGACTCGGAAAGAACGATAAAGTGGGTGATGTTCAGAACGGAGTTTGGGCCTATATCGAAAATACGAGTTGTAGTGATCTAGGACGTCACGAAAGAAAGGGTGACCCGAGGCCTGAAGCCCCGGTCACGTGTTCGACGAAACATATTACCTCATCCGTTGCTGGAGAAGGCCGGGTTTCGTTGCTTGTACTCTCCAGCGGATAGATTCCTGGGGAGGAAGGATTCCAAGCTCGACCAACTCCTCCATTTTGGCCTTGGTAACGGAGGATCTCCCCAATTGGCTGAAATGGAGTTCGTGGATTTAGCTTTAGGCCGGCTGTTTCCCCTGCCTCTTGGTGCCATGGGGTTGACCTGGTAAAACATCAAAGGAAAGGAGTGAGAAGCGAAAACTCGGAAATTAATGAATAATCAGTTACCAGTAACTTAAACATGATCCGGGTATTGCCTTGCTGGATCAAGTACGATCTGTCCGGGTATCGCATGTCGTTACGGAAGCTGTGAAGTTTTCCGTAAAGCAAGTGTCTGGGGAAGGTAAAAGGATACCCTTATGTCTATTATCAGCAAGTGAGCCGAGAAGCGAGATTTTCCGGATGATAAGAACAAGGCGAAATTTTTGGCGGTCCGAGCCCAGATGGGAAATCCAATTTCTGTATTTAAGGCCAAGCTAATGATACTTAGTGGTAGGGGAGTAAGGTAAGCTGCGCATCCTATCTATGGGAGTGGTTATGGTAAACACTAGTGAGTCAATTCGGCAGGGCCCGAGAAATTGCAGGCGACTCGATTCAGATCTGATCTAAGGAAAAGCTAAAGAGATTGCAAGGTTAGGCTGAGGATATCAAGAACTTACCGGAGGGGGTTGAAGTAGGGATTTGCGGAGACAATGGCGCAAGATTGATGCCCTTTCGCGATTCTGCCGCGAATCGGGGCTTAGTGGCGGATTTGGGAGCTGGAGTGGTTGCACGGTGGCGGAGCGCAAACGACGGCGGATGGGCTCCGGCGACGTGCGCAGGGCTTCCGTGGTGGCACTCTGAACTCGAGCTTGAGAAGAAGAGGGATGGGAAATGAGTCGTTGGAGTTGAGGTTGCTCCCTGGGGTCTATTTATAATAGCCCGGGTGGAAAAGCCTAACCTAACGGGCGAAACCCGGGAGGTGCGGAGTAATAGTTGGCTATTTTGAAATTTGAAAGACGCGCCTTATTATAGATCGATATAATCGAGAGAAAAAGGAAGGGAAATCTCTTTCCTGGTATCAGCGATAGTTATCGAGGAAGATGAAAATCATCGAGTTTCCTATTAACTCAAGTCTGGAAGATTGAGGGAGAGCCTTTGAGGGAGAGCCGGGTTGCTACTGATCCCCTTGGTGCTAATCCCAGCCATTCGTCAACATATTGTATCTTGATCTTCATGTGTTTTTTGTATCCAATATTTCTGCAGGGAATAGCCAGCACTTCGAAGAGTAAATCTTGGAAGCCCAGGCTATTCTGGGGACTACTGATGGGGGATAGTAACCCGGTAGGCCAACTCCAAGGTGTGACCCGCCCAAAGGATGTTGCACAGGATCCGGCTAAGAATAAAGAACTTCTGGAAGGCCCAAAGTTTGTAGGCCTCGTAACCCGATTGTGGGTTGCGGTAAGGAAAGCTAGGGTTTGTAAGCAAAGTTCGAATAGGACTCAAGATGTGCCTTGAAGGGCAAGTTGGGGGTGTACGGGTGCTTTATAAACCGGCCCCTAGGTTTAGTTTGCCAGAGATTCAGGTCATAGTTGTAACACCTGTTATCGAGTATCCAACACAATTCATATTGAGATCCGGCGAGTTATTTTCCGGTTCTTAGATTGCTTTCCGCCATGTCTTCCTTCGAGCTAAACCCTCTCCCGAATACTTGTATCGACTTGCCCCAAGATCAGTTACCCCCGGTAACATCTGCCGTGATTATCCCACGACAGTGATGCTCCGGTATGAAACAACACTTTAGCTGGAATAGAGTTTACGAGGAAGTTTTGATTAGACGCCGGTAGAAGATTTGAAGTGGAAAACAACAACTAGATTTCAATGGACGAAAAGGAAATGTTTAGAAGAACATGATATTGAAGCAACACCGAGAAAACGAGAACAAGATTCCTAAGGTACTACGGAGAACCCATCCGGGCTTCTAAAGGATCAATATCTACTGCTTAAGGAATAGAGGATCTGCTTCCGGGGCTTACACGCCTCCGTTCTCAATCGTGAGTAGGCAACATGATAAATCATGTCACAACCACCTCCATTCCTATGGTCTAGTAGATATAACCATCCTAGAGAAACCAGAATACGTGAAATCCTAACTTGAAAGTTTAGACGAGAAGGGAAAAATCAACGTTGCACTTCCTTACCAGAAAAGGGAGGGAGGGTGGGGAAAAGAAGAAAAAGAACAGAATTCCTACTCTCACGTTTTCATTTTTCCTATATAGCTACAAAATAGTTTCTAGACTCAACTGCGACCAGTAAAAAGGGATCCTACAGGCAGACAGGCTCTGATACCATTTGTCGCACCCTGATTTCTAGGGGATACTCACCGTACGAACTGGATAGCAGATGCTTGGATTATGGGGCATAACTGCTCCCACGTCCCAGCTTCCTGGTAGGCCTGCTCTTATGCGCGACAACACAAGCCCTGCTATTCCATCGTCGATGTAAACTATCCACTAGAGATCAAAGGCACTTCCGTCGACGTACTTCAAACCATACACACATGGTACGTCAACGGCGTTAACAAGTGATATCACAACAGATCTCTACGACACAAAAGATTGAAATAACTTGCAAATGGCTCTCATTAGAGCAGAGATAGCAAAATACAATCATTCAGAGGGCACATGCCCCAACAATACATCATTACAATACAGCGGAAGCATTCAACATGTCTGAGTACAGACAAGAACCAAATAGGCCTAAGAGGCCGGAAACAAACAGACGGAGCCCATCCACGAAGTCTCGGATCCTGCCCGGGTCCGCTATCTACTCGTCAGCAGTCTCGTCGAACTCCACGAAGTTGCCACCATGTAGATCTTCGGAACGTCGATCTGCGGAAACCACAGCCCCAAAGGGTCAGTACATAAACGTACTGGCAAGCAAGACTCACAGTTCACCAAAGTGTAACCCGTCAACACCAAGCACAGATGCCTTGGGTTCAATGGAAGAGAGGGGATATAAAAGATGCTGCAACTGGCTGCGCTAACCAACTACAGAGATTCTACCACTTCCGGCTAACAGAAAGGAGATAAGATCGAGGATTGTAACCAACTGAAAGATAACTTCAAACAAACCCATCCTGGATCTCGCCCCTTATCCAAAGAAGCGATCCGAGGATAACTCACACGGTTGAATTAATGATGGTTCAGATTGTTGTGTCAATAAGCCTATTACTAGTCAAATTGTTAATCATTGGGTGTAAGATTGTTAACCATTAGGTTTAAGTTGTCCTGAGTACTTGTTAGCCAGTACTTTCACCAATAATCATAACCGCGGAAAACACGGCTTCTCGAGAAGATTATCCCTGCAGGGTTGCACCAATTTGGCCGTACACTCAAGAATAACCCGCCAGACGGGAATCAACCCACCAAGCGAGGTACTCTACACAACCAACCATTCTTCGCATCAAGCCCAAAGAACCTTGGGCGCACGGCTAATCGAGCCCAGAAGAAAATGGACCCTCATAGCACTCTAAGAACGTGTCCCCCTATATGCCGACTACAAAAGTTCCACCCTGGCCTGGGCTCGCAAAAACATGCATGCGGCAAATGGAAAACACGAACTAAATGAGGCGATTTGGACGAGATGCGAATCAGGTCAAGTTGAGGGGGGCGCCCACTCGCTTCCCAAATGCGGGTGCGCTCATCATGGATCAGTAGACAAGACCCTTTTCCTATTAGGGTCGACACTAGCAGGCTCCAAAACCTCTCATGGGCCTCCTGCCGGTGCCTTATCATCAAATTTATTATTAATGGTAACATTAGCATGATTGATCATTAAACATCGAGCCCCCACAACGTAATAAAGATATAACAACTGAAAGTAACGGGTAACAGACTCGAGCAAAACAACCTAAGCATGCTAGTACGACACTGGATCAAACAATGGGTTGTAGGAAGGGAGATGAGGCAATATCAGGTTTTAAGGGATTCATGTGATGGGTTCGTAACTAAACAACTACTACTAAGGCTAGCAGAAAAGAACAACGGAAAGTATCGGTAACCAATGTTGAAAGGAACACAGTGGTTCATGTGAGTGATAACTTGCCTGCAAAACCCAGTAGCCTGGTACTGAGCTAAATCCTTAGAAGGGGTGTCGTAAGTATCGTCGGTCTCAACGTCGCCGTTTATCCGATAAGAAGCAAACAGACAATGCAGAAAAGGTAGACAATCAATATCATGGCATAGGTGCACAAACAAGGGATGATGCATGTCATGTTAATAGATGCATCAAAGTAACCTACTTGACAAGTAACACAATTTAATTGGATCCATATGCAATGAGAATTGCATATGGATGCAAATGCTTTAGGTTGAAGCAATGATCTACATTTGATTAACCAGTGTAAGTAGTTAAACATGATGCATGCATGATGATAACAACAAAATAACAACAATTAACAATGATAGATTCAAGTGAAAAAGGATTGGAACAAGTTTTGAAATTATTTGTTAAGTTTGAAGTTTTGGTTACTTAAAGATGTCACACAAGTAATTGTTGTTTTCAACAAGTTAAAGTGCTCAAAACAATTAACAAAGTTTATATTTGAAAAGGTTATCAAATTTTAGTTGGATTACATGTTTCACATTTTGAAATTGGACTTAGGATTATTTAATTATGAATTAAACAATATTAAACAAGTTTTAATTGAATTAAACAAGATTTAAAATGTTTAGGCAATTTAAATTGTTCAAACCAGAAAACAAATTTTATATTTGAATAGGATATTCAAAATGGTATGAAAAACATATTTTATTTGCATTTATTGGATTAATAAATAATTAGTTATGGAATTTACAAATTAACATTTGAATTGTTTAAATTTGAATTTTAAATGCATTTGAAGTTTTCAAAACAGTACACAAATTGGATATTTGGAAAGGTTATAAAATTTGGAGCAATAAACATATAAAGTTTTTATTTATTGGATTTATGGATTTGAAGTTATTGATTTTTGAAGTTTTATTGCTTAATCTGCTATTTAAAAAAGAAATAGGAATTTAACAGATTCGGTTGAAATCTTTTTCTACCGCCACTGGGTTTACCCACACGCTGCCAGGGGGCCCCGTGGCCAGCGTGGCGAGGTAGAAAGTGATGTGGCCGTGGGGTGTATGACGGGGGCCCAGCGCTGCTGTGGAAGAAAAACCACAAAAATGTGGTGCGCCCGCGGGGTATCGAACCCGGGTCGCTGGCTCTGCGCGGAACGGACAGAACCAGATGGGCTGCTCGCGTGTTTGCGATACGATGGAAGACTGACGAAAGATATTGTTGGTCTTCGACAGTTAACTGAATATCGAAACAAAGCACAGAACAGGTGCAGTCGACAGTGAACGCCGGCGGTCGCTTCGCCGCGGACGCGTACGGTGGCTGCCGTGAGGTGCTGTGCGTGTGAACGATGCAAGTGGACGACGTGGGCGACGTGCGCGCGAGGCATCGAGGCCAAGGCCAGGCCTTTGGCCCCTGCAACGCGGCGGGTGGCTGTGCAGCACCCGACGGTGATCGCCGGAGATCACCGCTGCTCTGCAGCTCGAAAATTAGCGAGGATGGCGGGATGGGACGAGGTGCTCACCGCGGTGCTTGCGGGGGAGTTGTCTGCGGGTGACGGTGAGGGAGGCGTCGCCGCGCCGCCGTGGTTTGGTGGCGGCCGGGTAGAAGACCTCGTCGTCGGGGGCGAACCAAACGCTCCCGTGCTTGACGCGGGCGTTGACGGCGTAGAGGGCGTCAAGGGCTGCACGACGGTGCTCTCAGCCTGGCCCGCAGAGCTCCAAGCCGCGCCGGCTAACTCTGAACCCTACCGGTTTTCTCTCTCGGACTCGCTAGAAGGAGAGGTACAGGAAAGAAATAAGAGGGAGCGGCGGCGGCTGTGGAAGGAGCTAGGGCACAGGAGGGTTGGTGGTGAGTTTTATGGGGAGCGAGAGGTGGTACGACGGCCGATCGGAGTGGGGTGGGAGGATCGAGCGGCTGGAGGGAAGGACAGCGACGCAGCTGCTTTTCTGCGTCCGTACGAAGACGACGACCAGAGGTGGGCTGGGACGTAAGTGATGTGGGGGTGGGCCGGATGATGGGCTGGGAGTTGGGCTGCTGTGCTCTCCCTCTCTCCCTTTTATTTATTTTTGTTCTGCAGTTTTTTTTTTTTTTTGTAACAAAAAGAAAAAGGGAAAGTTTGGAGGGTTTTGGTGTTAGCAAATTTCATAGAAAAAATATTAGGGTGAGCTTAATATGTCAAATACAACCAACTACCAAGTTTGGACTTCAAAATTATTTGAGTTTTTGTGATGTTTGGAAATAAACCAAATTTAGATTATGTTGAAGATTTAAAATGATTAATGAAATCAACCTTTTAATAAAGTGACCCAAAAGAAAATAATTGGAAAACAAGGGATGAGAGAAAGTTTTGGTTATTATTTGTATAGTTTCAAATTGGTTTTGTTTGAAAAATATTTGATTTGAATTGGAATATTTTGTTAATTAATAGAAACAACCATTTAATAGGGTGAACCATATTATTAGTTGGATTAGACACATTGGAAAGGTTTGATATTTGATAATTTCCAAATGAGGTGTTTTTGAATTTGAGTTTGAGTTTGAAAACAATTTGGGAATTAATTGATTGAATTAATTGTTTGATTAAAACCAACAATTTAATAAGTGATTAACAAGGAATAAAATGGAACAATTTGGTTGTTTTCATTTGTTATTTTTATTCCAAAAGTTGTAACAGAACAAGTATGAAAACATTGTTTGAGTAAGGTTTGAATTTGAGTTGTGAAAACAGAGAATAACAGATGCAAAACAAAAGGAACAAATGCAACAATATGATGACATGATGCAATACTTGAATAAACAAGAAATCAATCATTCTAAGGGGAGTTTTCATACTTGGGATGTTACAAGAAATGTGGAACTAGTTGTTTGGTTGTGTTACGGTAGCCCAAGGGAACAGAAAACAGAAAGGTAGAACCCACCTCTTCGGGAGATTTACGATGTTTCGTCCGAAACGGGAGTTTCAGCCTATAAGCGCATGTAAACTCGCGAGAGCGAAGTGGATGCTGGTGAAGTGGGTCACACCCCGGAGTGAAATCTTTGTCATCCAAAACACACAACACACCTATACCAACATGGTATGGCACCCTTTATCTTGTGTTGGGATCCAAACGAGCTAGAGCGACCCCCCCCAGTGAAACCCTAGTCCCGCTGGAGAAATACCGGACCTACTCGGATACACGCGGTAACGGCATCGAAAGTGGGTAGAAATGTGGAACTAGTTTCTTGGTTGTGTTAGGGTAGCCCAAGGTAACACAAAACACAAAGGTAGAACACACCTCTTCGCAAGATTCATGATGTTTCGTCCGATACGGGAGTTTCAGCCTATAAGAGCATGTAAACTCAGAGAGAGAAGTGGATGCCGGTGAAGCAGGTCACACCCCGAGTGAAGTCTTTGCCATAAAAAACAACACACCTATACCAACATGGTATGGAACCCCCTAGCTTGTGTTGGGATCCAGACACTCTGGAGCCCCCCCTCCGGTGAAACCCTAGACCCGCTGGAGAAATATCGGACTTACACGATACACGTGGTAACAGCGTCGAAAAAGGGTAGAAATGTGGAACTAGTTTTTGGGTTGTGTTAGGGTAGCCCAAGGGAACAAAAAACACAAAGTTATAACCCACTTCTTCGGAAGATTCACGATGTTTCGTCCAATACGGGAGTTTTCAGCCTATAAGCGCGTGTAAACTCACAAGAGAGAAGTGGATGCCGCTGAAGCGGGTCTCACCCCGGAGTGAAATATTTTCCATCCAAAACACACACAGAACAATTATAACAACATTTTATGAAACCCCCTAGCTTGTGTTGGGTTCCAGACGCTCCGGAGCCCCCTCTCCCGTGAAACCCTAGACCCGCTGGAGAAATATCGGACTTATACGGATACACGCGGTAACGGCAGAAAGGGGGTATAAATGTGGAACTAGTTGATTTTTTGTGTTATGGTAGCCCAAGGGAACACAAAACACAAAGGTAGAACCCACCTCTTTGGAATATTCATGATGTTTCGTCCGATACGGGAGTTTCAGCCTATAAGAGCATGTAAACTCACGAGAGCAAAGTGGATGCCGGTGAAGCAGGTCACACCCCGGAGTGAAATCTTTGCCATAAGAAAACAAAAACACCTATACCAACATGATATGGCACCACCTATCTTGTGTTGGGATCCAGATGCTCCGGAGCCCTCCCCCTCCGGTGAAACCCTCGACCCGCTGGAGTAATACCGGACTTACACGGATACACGGTAAGAGCGTCGAAAGGGGTAGCAATGTGGAATTAGTTGCTTGGTTGTGTTAGGATATACCAAGGGAACACAAAACACAAAGGTATAACCCACCTCTTCGGAAGATTCACGATGTTTCGTCTCATACGTGAGTTTCAGCCTATAAGCGCATGTAAACCCAGAGGAGAGAAGTGGATGCCGGTGAAGAGGGTCACACCCCGGAATGAAATCTTTGCCATCCAAAACACAAAACACCTATAACTACATGTTATGGCACCCCTAGCTTGTGTTGGGATCCAGACGCTCCGGAGCCCCCTCTCCGGTGAAACCCTAGACCCGTTGGAGAAATACCGGACTTAGATGGATACACGCAGTAACGGCGTCGAAAGTGGGTAGAAATGTGGAACTAGGTGCTTGGTTGTGTTAGGTAATCCCAAAGGAACACAAAAAACAAAGGTAGAACCCACCTCTTCGGAAGATTCACGATGTTTCGTCCGACACGGGAGTTTTAGCCTATAAGCGCATGTAAACTCACGATAGAGAAGTGGATGCCGATGAAGCGGGTCATACCCCGTGAAATCGTTTCCATCCAAAAAACACAACACACATATACAAACATGGTATGGCACCCCCTGCTTCTGTTGGGATCCACACGCTCCAAAGCCCCTCCCAGTGAAACCCTAGACCCATTGGAGAAATACCGGACTTATATGGATACACGGTAACGGCGTCGAAAGGGGGTAGAAATATGGAACTAGTTTATTGGTTGTGTTAGGGTACCCAAGGTAACACAAAAAATAAAGTTAGAACCCACCTCTTCGGAAGATTCACGATGTTTCGTCCGAGACGGGAGTTTCAGCCTATAAGAGTATGTAAACTCACGAGAGAGAAGTGGATGTCGGTGAGGCAGGTCACACCCCGGAGTGAAATCTTTGCCATAAAAAAACACATATACCAACATGTTATGGCACTCCCTATCTTGTTTTGGCATCTAGACACTCTGGAGCACCCCCTCCGCTGAAACCCTAGACCCGCTGGAGAAATACCGGACATACATGGATACACACGGTAACAACATCGAAAAGGGGTAGAAATGTGGAACTAGTTGTTTGGTTGTGTTAGGGTAGCCCTAGGGAACATAAAACAAAAATGTAGAACCCACCTCTTCGGAAGATTCACGTTGTTTCGTCCGATACGGGGTTTCACCTTATAAGCACATGTAAACTCACAGGAGAGAAGTGGATGCCGGTGAAGCGGGTCACACCCCAAATTTAAATATTTTCCATCCAAAACACAAAAAACACCTATACCAACATGGTATGGCACCCCCTAGCTTTTGTTGGGATCCAGACGCTCCGAAGTCGCCTCTCCGTGAAACCCTAGACCGCTGGAGAAATACCAGATTTATACGGATACACGCGGTAACAACGTCGAAAGGGGTATCAATGTGGAACTAGGTGCTTTTTGTGTTAGGGTAGCGCAAGGTAACACACAACACAAAGTTCGAACCCACCTTTTCGGAAGATTCACGATGTTTCGTCCGAAACGGGAGTTTCAGCTTATAAGCGCATGTAAACTAAAAGGGGAGAAGTGGATGCCGGTGAAGCGGGTCCCAAACCAGAGTGAAATTGGCATACAAAACACACAACACAACTATATAAACATGGTATGACACCCCCTAGCTTGTGTTGGGATCTAGACGCTCCGGAGCCCCCTCTCTGGTGAAACCCTAGACCCGCTGGAGAAATATCGGACTTATACGGATACACGCGGTAACGGCGTTGAAAGGGGGTAGAAATGTGGAACTAGTTGTTTGGTTGTGTTACGGTAGCCCAAGGGAACAGAAAACAGAAAGGTAGAACCCACCTCTTCGGGAGATTTACGATGTTTCGTCCGAAACGGGAGTTTCAGCCTATAAGCGCATGTAAACTCGCGAGAGCGAAGTGGATGCTGGTGAAGTGGGTCACACCCCGGAGTGAAATCTTTGTCATCCAAAACACACAACACACCTATACCAACATGGTATGGCACCCTTTATCTTGTGTTGGGATCCAAACGAGCTAGAGCGACCCCCCCCCAGTGAAACCCTAGTCCCGCTGGAGAAATACCGGACCTATTCGGATACACGCGGTAACGGCATCGAAAGTGGGTAGAAATGTGGAACTAGTTTATTGGTTGTGTTAGGGTAGCCCAAGGTAACACAAAACACAAAGGTAGAACACACCTCTTCGCAAGATTCATGATGTTTCGTCCGATACGGGAGTTTCAGCCTATAAGAGCATGTAAACTCAGAGAGAGAAGTGGATGCCGGTGAAGCAGGTCGCACCCCGGAGTGAAGTCTTTTCCATAAAAAACAACACACCTATACCAACATGGTATGGAACCCCCTAGCTTGTGTTGGGATCCAGACACTCTGGAGCCCCCCCTCCGGTGAAACCCTAGACCCGCTGGAGAAATATCGGACTTACACGGATACACGTGGTAACAGCGTCGAAAAAGGGTAGAAATGTGGAACTAGTTTTTGTGTTGTGTTAGGGTAGCCCTAGGGAACAAAAAACACAAAGTTATAACCCACTTCTTCGGAAGATTCACGATGTTTCGTCCAATACGGGAGTTTCAGCCTATAAGCGCGTGTAAACTCACAAGAGAGAAGTGGATGCCGCTGAAGCGGGTCTCACCCCGGAGTGAAATATTTTCCATCCAAAACACACAGAACACTTATAACAACATTTTATGAAACCCCCTAGCTTGTGTTGGGTTCCAGACGCTCCGGAGCCCCCTCTCCCGTGAAACCCTAGACCCGCTGGAGAAATATCGGACTTATACGGATACACGCGGTAACGGCGCAGAAAGGGGGTATAAATGTGGAACTAGTTGATTTTTTGTGTTATGGTAGCCCAAGGGAACACAAACACAAAGGTAGAACCCACCTCTTTGGAATATTCATGATGTTTCGTCCGATACGGGAGTTTCAGCCTATAAGAGCATGTAAACTCACGAGAGCAAAGTGGATGCCGGTGAAGCAGGTCACACCCCGGAGTGAAATCTTTTGCCATAAGAAACACAAAACACACCTATACCAACATGCTATGGCACCACCTATCTTGTGTTGGGATCCAGATGCTCCGGAGCCCCTCCCCCTCCGGTGAAACCCTCGACCCGCTGGAGTAATACCGGACTTACACGGATACACGCGGTAAGAGCGTCGAAAGGGGGTAGCAATGTGGAATTAGTTGCTTGGTTGTGTTAGGATATACCAAGGGAACACAAAACACAAAGGTATAACCCACCTCTTCGGAAGATTCACGATGTTTCGTCTCATACGTGAGTTTCAGCCTATAAGCGCATGTAAACCCAGAGGAGAAGTGGATGCCGGTGAAGAGGGTCACACCCCGGAATGAAATCTTTGCCATCCAAAACACACAAAACACCTATAACTACATGTTATGGCACCCCTAGCTTGTGTTGGGATCCAGACGCTCCGGAGCCCCCTCTCCGGTGAAACCCTAGACCCGTTGGAGAAAATACCGGACTTAGATGGATATACAGTAACGGCGTCGAAAGTGGGTAGAAATGTGGAACTAGGTGCTTGGTTGTGTTAGGTAATCCCAAAGGAACACAAAAAACAAAGGTAGAACCCACCTCTTCGGAAGATTCACGATGTTTCGTCCGACACGGGAGTTTTAGCCTATAAGCGCATGTAAACTCACGATAGAGAAGTGGATGCCGATGAAGCGGGTCATACCCCGTAGTGAAATCGTTTCCATCCAAAAAACACAACACACATATACAAACATGGTATGGCACCCCCTGCTTCTGTTGGGATCCACACGCTCCAAAGCCCCTCCCAGTGAAACCCTAGACCCATTGGAGAAATACCGGACTTATATGGATACACGCGGTAACGGCGTTGAAAGGGGGTAGAAATATGGAACTAGTTTATTGGTTGTGTTAGGGTACCCAAGGTAACACAAAAAATAAAGTTAGAACCCACCTCTTCGGAAGATTCACGATGTTTCGTCCGAGACGGGAGTTTCAGCCTATAAGAGTATGTAAACTCACGAGAGAGAAGTGGATGTCGGTGAGGCAGGTCACACCCCGGAGTGAAATCTTTGCCATAAAAAACACACATATACCAACATGTTATGGCACACCCTAGCTTGTTTTGGCATCTAGACACTCCGGAGCACCCCCTCCGCTGAAACCCTAGACCCGCTGGAGAAATACCGGACATACATGGATACACACGGTAACAACATCGAAAAGGGGTAGAAATGTGGAACTAGTTTCTTGGTTGTGTTAGGTTATCCCAAGGGAACACAAAACACAAAGTTAGAACCCACCTCTTTGGAATATTCACGATGTTTCGTCCAATACGGAAGTTTCAGCCTATAAGCGCATGTAAACTCACGAGAGAGAAGTGGATGTCGCTGAAGCGGGTCACACCGCGGAGTGAAATATTTTCCATCCAAAACACACAACAGACCTATAACCAACATGGTACGAAACCCGCTATCTTGTTTGGTTTCCAGGCGCTACGGATCCGATGAAACCCTAGACCCGCTGGAGAAATACCGGACTTACCCGGATACACTTGGTAAACAACGTCGAAAAGGGTTAGCAATGTGGAACTAGGTGCTTGGTTGTGTTAGGGTAGCCCAAGGGAACACAAAACACAAAGGTAGAACCCACCTCTTCGGAAGATTCACGATGTTTCATCCGATATGGGTTTTTCAGCCTATAAGTGCATGTAAACTCACGAGAGAGAAGTGGATGCCGGTGAAGTGGGTCACACCCCGGAGTGAAATCTTTGACATACAAAACACACAACACACCTATAAAAACATGGTATGGCACCCCCTAGCTTGTGTTGGGATCCATACGACCCGGAGCCCCCCCCGGTGAAACCCTAGACCCGCTGGAGAAATACCAGACTTATACGGATACACGCGGTAACGGCGTCGAAAGGGGGTAGCAATGTGGAACTCAAAACACAAAGTTAGAACCCACCTCTTCGCAAGATTCACGATGTTTCGTACGATACGGGAGTTTCAGCCTATAAGAGCATGTAAACTTTCGAGAGCGAAGTGGATGCCGGTGAAGCAAGTCACACCAAGGAGTGAAATCTTTGCCATAAAAACACACAACACACCTATACCAACACTTTATGGAACCCCCTAGCTTGTGTGGGGATCCATACGACCCGGAGCCCCCTCTTTGGAAGATTCACGACGTTTTGTCTCGTACGGAGTTTCACCCTATAAGCGCATGTAAACTCAGAGGAGAGAAGTGGATTTCGGTGAAGCGGATCACACCCCGGAATGAAATCTTTGCCATCCAAAACAAAAAAAACACCTATACCAACATGTTATAGCACTATATAGCTTGTGTTGGGATCTTAACGCTCCGGAGCCCCCTCTCCGGAGAAACCCTAGACCAGCTGGAGAAATACGGATTTAGACGGATACATGCGTAACGACGTCGAAAGTGGGTAGAAATGTGGAACTAGGTGCTTGGTTGTGTTAGGGTATCCCAAGGGAACACAAAACACAAAGGTAGAACCCACCTCTTTTGAAGATTCACGATGTTTCATCCGATACGGGAGTTTCAGCCTATAAGCGCATGTAAACTCACGAGAGAGAAGTGGATTCCGATGAAGCGGGTCACACCCCGGAGTGAAATCTTTCCATAAAAACACACAACGCACTTATACTAACATGGTATGGCACCCCCTATCTTGTGTTGGGATCCAGACGCTCCGGAGCCCCACTCCGGTGAAACCCTAGACCGCTTGAGAAATACCGGAATTACAGGGATATACGCGGTAACGGCGTCGAAAGTGGTAGAAATGTGGAACTAATTGCTTGGTTGTGTTAGTGTAGCACAAAGGGACATAAAACACAAAGGTAGAACCCACCTCTTCGAAAGATTCACGATGTTCCTTCCGATACGGGAGTTTTAGCCTATAAGCGCATGTAAACTCACGAGAGAGAAGTGGATGTCGATGAAGCGGTCACACCCCGGAGTGAAATGTTTTGCCATCCAAAACACACAAGATACATATACCAACATGGTATGGCACCCCCTAGCTTTTGTTGGGATCCAGACGCTCCGGAGCCGCCTCTCCTGTGAAACCCTAGACCCGTTGGAGAAATACCGGACTTAATACGGATACACGCGTAACGGAGTCGAAAGGGGGTATCAATGTGGAACTAGGTGCTTTTTGTGTTAGGATATCCCAAGGGAACACAAAACACAAATTTAGAACCCACATTTTCGGAAGATTCACGATGTTTCGTGTGATACGGGAGTTTCGGCCTATAAGTGCATGTAAACTCAGAGGGAGAAGTGGATGCCGGTGAAGCGGGTCACACCCAGAGTGAAATATTTGGCATACAAAACACACAACACACCTATATCAACATGGTATGACACCCCCTAGCTTTTGTTGGGATCCAGACGCTCCAGAGCCCCCTCTCTGGTGAAACCCTAGACCCGCTGGAGAAATACCGGACATATACGGATACACAAGGTAACGACGTCGAAAGGGGGTAGCAATGTAAAACTAGTTGCTTGGTTGTGTTACGGTAGCCCAAGGGAACACAAAGGTAGAACCCACCTCTTCGGGAGATTCAGGATGTTGCGTCCGATACGGGAGTTTCAGCCTATAAGCGCATGTAAACTCATGACAGAGAAGTTGATGCCGGTGAAGCAGGTCACACCCCGGAGTGAAATCTTTGACATAAAAAACACACAAAACACTTATACCAACATGGTATGGGACCCTTTAGCTTGTGTTGGGATCCAGACGACCCGGAGCGCCCCTCCCCAGTGAAACCCTAGACCCGCTGGAGAAATACCGGACTTATAAGGATACACGTGGTAATGGCGGCGAAAGGGGTAGAATGAGGACCTAGTTTCTTGGTTGTGTTAGGGTAGCCCAAGGTAACACAAAACACAAAGGTACAACCTATCTCTTCGGAAGATTCACGATGTTTCGTCCGATACGGAAGTTTCAGCCTATAAGAGCATGTAAACTCACGAGAGAGAAGTGGACACCGGTGAAGCAGGTCACACCCTGGAGTGAAATATTTGCTATAAAAAAACAACACACCTATACCAACATGTTATGGCATCCCCTAGCTTGTGTTGGGATCCAGACACTCCGGAGCCCCCCTCCAGTGAAATACTGGACTTACACGGATACACGCGGTAACAACGTCGAAAGGGGGTAGAAATGTGGAACTAGTTTTTGGGTGTTAGGGTAGCCCAAGGGAACACAAATCACAAAGTTATAACCCACCTCTTCGGAAGATTCACGATGTTACGTCCCATACAGGAGTTTCAGCCTATAAGCGCATGTAAACTCACGAGAGAGAAGTGGATGCCGCTGAAGCGGGTCACACCCCGGAGTGAAATATTTTCCATCCAAAACAGAAAACACACCTATACCAACATGGTATGAAACTCCTATCTTGTGTTGGGTTCCAGACGCTCCGGAGCCCCCTCTCCCGTGAAACCCTAAAACCACTAGAGAAATACCGAACTTATACGGATACACGCGGTAACAGAGTCGAAAGGAGGTAGAAATGTGGAACTAGTTGCTTTGTGTGTTATCATAGACCAAGAGAACATAAAACACAAAGTTAGAACCCACCTCTCTGGAAGATTCAGGAGTTTCAGCCAATAAGCGCAGGCAAACTCACGAGAGAGAAATGGATGCCGATGAAGCGGGTCACACCCCGGAGTGAAATATTTGCCATCCAAAACACACAACAACACATATACCAACATGGTATGGCACCCTTGCTTGTTTTGGAATCCAGACGCTTCGGAGCCCCCCCCCCCGGTGAAACCCTAGACCCGCTGGAGAAATACCGGACTTATACGGATACACGGGGTAATGGCGTCGAAATGGGTAGCAATGTGGAAATAGTTGATTGTATGTGTTAGGCTAGCCAAAGGGAACACAAAACACAAAGGTATAACCCACTTCTTCGGAATATTCATGATGTTTCGTCCGATACGGGAGTTTTAGCCTATAAGAGCATGTAAACTCACGAGAGCGAAGTGGATGCCGGTGAAGCAGGTCACACCCCGGAGTGAAATCTTTGCCATAAAAAACACACAACACACCAATACCAACATTCTATGGCACCACCTATCTTGTGTTGGGATCCAGACGCTCCGGAGACCCTCCCCCTCTGGTGAAACCCTAGACCCACTGGAGTAATACCGGACTTACACGGATACATGCGGTAAGAGCATCGAAAGAATGTAGAAATGTGGAATTATTTGCTTGGTTGTGTTAGGATAGACCAAGGTAACACAAAACACAAAGGTATAACCCACCTCTTTGGAAGATTCACGATGTTTCGTCTCATACGTGAGTTTCAGCCTATAAGCGCATGTAAACTCAGAGGAGAGAAGTGGATGCCGGTGAAGCGGGTCACACCCCAGAATGAAATCTTTGCCATCCAAAACACACAAAACACCTATAACAACATGGTATGGCACCCCCTAGCTTGTGTTGGGATCCAGATGCTCAGGAACCCCCTCTCGGTGAAACCCTAGACTCGTTGGAGAAATACCGGACTTAGACGGATACACGCGGTAACGGCTTCGAAAGTGTGTAGAAATGTGGAACTAGGTGCTTGGTTGTGTTAGGTAATCCCAAGGGAACACAAAACACAAAGGTAGAACCCACCTCTTCGGAAGATTCACGATGTTTCGTCCGACACGGGAGTTTCATCCTATAAGTGCATGTAAACACACGATAGAGAAGTGGATGCCGATGAAGCGGGTCACACCCCGTAGTAAAATATTTTCCATCAAAAACACACAAAACACATATACCAACATGGTATGGCACCCCCTTCTTGTGTTGGGATCCACACGCTCCAGAGCCCCTCCCGGTGAAACCCTAGACCCGTTGGAGAAATACCGGACTTACATGGATACACACGGTAACAGCGTCGAAAAGGGGTAGAAATGTGGAACTACTTTCTTGGTTGTGTTAGGTTAGCCCAAGGGAACACAAAACACAAAGTTAGAACCCACCTCTTTGGAATATTCATGATGTTTCATCCAATACGGGAGTTTCAGCCTATAAGCGCATGTAAACTCACGAGAGAGAAGTGGATGCCGCTGAAGCGGGTCACACCCCGGAGAGAAATATTTTCCATCCAAAACACAAAACACACCTATAATAACATGGTATGAAACCCGCTATCTTGTTTGGGTTCCAGACGCTATGGATTAGATGAAACCCTAGACCCGCTGGAGAAATACCGGACTTACCCGGATACACTTGGTAACAACATATAAAGGGGGTAGCAATGTGGAACTAGGTGCTTGGTTGTGTTAGGGTAGCCCAAGTGAACACAAAACACAAAGGTAGAACCCACCTCTTCGGAAGATTCACGATGTTTCGTCCGATACGGGAGTTTCAGCCTATAAGTGCATGTAAACTCACAAGAGAGAAGTGGATGCCGGTGAAGTGGGTCTCACCTCGGAGTGAAATCTTTGCCATACAAAACACAAAACACACCTATAAAAACATGGTATGGCACCCCATAGCTTTGTTGTTGGGATCCAGACGAACCGGAGCCCCCCCGGTGAAACCCTAGACCCGTTTGAGAAATATCAGACTTATACGGATACACGCGGTAACGGCGTAGAAACGGGGTATAAATGTAGAACTAGTTGATTGGTTGTGTTAGGGTAGCCAAAGGGAACACAAAACACAAAGTTATAACCCACCTCTTCGGAAGATTCACGATGTGTCATCCGATACGGGAATTTCAACCTATAAGCGCATGTAAACTCACAATAGAGAAGTGGATGCCAGTGAAGCGGCTCACACCCCGGAGTGAAATATTTCCCATCAAAAACACTAAAAAAACCTATACAAACATGGTATGACACCCCCTAGCTTGTGTTGGCATTTAGACGCTCCGGAACCCCCTCTCCGGTGAAACCCTAGACCCACTCGAGAAATACCGGACTTATACGGATACACGGGGTAATGGCGTCGAAGTGGGTAGCAATGTGGAACTAGTTGATTGGTTGTGTTAGGTTAGGCCAAGGGAACACAAAACACAAAGGTAGAACCCACCTCTTCGGAAGATTCACGATGTTTCGTCCGATACGGGAGTTTCAGCCTATAAGCGCATGTAAACTCAGGAGAGAGAAGTGGATGCCGGTGAAGCGGGTCACACCCCGGATTGAAGTCTTTTCCTTCCAAAACACACAACACACCTATACCAACATGTCATGTCACCCCTTAGTTTGTGTTGGGATCCAGACGCTCCGGAGCCTCCCCACCGGTGAAACCCTAGACCCACTCGAGAAATACCGTACTTATACGGATACACGGCGTAATGGCGTCGAAGTGGGTAGCAATGTAGAACTAGGTGCTTGGTTTTGTTAGGGTAGCCCAAGGGAACACGAAACACAAAGGTAGAACCCACCTCTTCGGAAGATTCACGATGTTTCGTCCGTTACGGGAGTTTCGGCCTATAAGCGCATGTAAACTCACAGGAGAGAAGTGGATGCCGGTGAAGCGGGTCACACCCCGGAGTGAAATATTTCCCATAAAAAACACACAACACACATATACCCACAGGAGAGAAGTGGATGCCGGTGAAGCGGGTCACACCCCGGAGTGAAATATTTCCCATAAAAAACACACAACACACATATACCCACATGGTATGACACCCTCTAGCTTGTGTTGGCATCCAGACGCTCCGGAGCCCCTCTCCGGTGAAACCCTAGACCCGCTGGAGAAATACCGGACTTATACGGATACACGCGGTAACGGCGTTGAAGCGGGTAGCAATGTGGAACTAGTTTCTTGGTTGTGTTAGGTTAGCCCACGGGAACATAAAACACAAAAGTTAGAACCCATCTCTTCGGAAGATTCACGATGTTTCCTCCAATACGGGAGTTTCAGCCTATAAGCGCATGTAAACTCAGGATACAGAAGTGGATGCCAGTGAAGCGGGTCACACCCCGGAGTGAAATATTTGCTATCCAAAACACACAAAACATATATACCAACATATTATGGAACCCCCTAGCTAGTGTTGGGATCCAGACGCTCCGGAGCCCCCCCTCCGTTGAAACCCTAGACCATGTGGAGAAATACCGGACTTACACGGATACACGCGGTAACGGCGTCGAAAGGGGGTAGAAATGTGGAAATAGTTGCTTGGTTGTGTTAGGGTATCCCAAGGGAACACAAAACACAAAGGTATAACCCACCTCTTCGGAAGATTCACGATGTTTCCTCTGATACGGGAGTTTCAGCCTATAAGCGCATGTAAACTCACGAGAGAGAAGAGGATGTCGGTGAAGTGGGACACACCCGGAGTGAAATATTTTCCATCCAAAAGACACAACACACGTATACCAACATGGTATTAAACCCCCTAGCTTAGGTTGGGTTCGAGACGCTCCGGAGCCCCCTCTCCGGTGAAACCCTACAACCGCTGGAGAAATACCAAACTTATACGAATACACGCGGAAAAGGAGTCGAAATGATGTAGAAATGTGGAACTAGTTGCTTGGTTGTGTTAGGGTATCCCAAGAGAACATAAAACACAAAGTTAGAACCCACCTCTTCGGAAGATTCTTGATGTTTCGTCCGATACGGGGGTTTCAACCTATATGCGCATGTAAACTCACGAGAGAGAACTGGATGCCGATGAAGCGGGTTACACCCCGGAGTGAAATATTTGCCATATAAAACACACAACACACATACACCAACATGTTATGGCACCCCCTACTTGTGTTGGGATCCAGACCCTCCGGAGCCCCCCCGGTGAAACCCTAGACCTGCTGGAGAAATACCGGACTTATACGGATACACGCGGTAACAGAGTAGAAAGGGGGTTTAAATGTGAAACTAGTTGATTGTTTGTGTTAGGGTAGCCGAAGGTAACAAAAAACACAAAGGTAGAACCCACCTTTTCGAAAGATTCTAGATGTTTCGTCCGATACGGGAGTTTCAGCCTATAAGAGCAAGTGAACCCACGAGAGCGAAGTGGATGCCGATGAAGCAGGTCACACCCCGGAGTGAAATATTTTCCATCAAAAACACACAAAACACCTATAACAACATGTTATGGCACCCCTATCTTGTGTTGGCATCCAGATGCTCCGGAGCCCCCCCCCTCCGGTGAAACCCAAGACCCGCTGGAGAAATAATGGACTTACACGGATACACGCGGTAATAGCGTTGAAAGGGGGTAGCAATGTGGAATTAGTTGCTTGGTTGTGTTAGGATAGACCAAGGGAACACAAAACACAAAGGTAGAAACCACCTCTTCGGAAGATTCACGATGTTTCGTCTGATACGGGAGTTTCAGCCTATAAGCGCATGTAAACTCAGAGGAGAGAAGTGGATGCCGGTGAAGCGGGTCACACCCCGGAATGAAATCTTTGCCATCCAAAACACACAAAACAAATATACAAACATGGTATGGAACCCCCTAGCTTGTGTTGGGATCCAAACGCTCCGGAGCCCCCTCTCCGGTGAAACCCTAGACCCGTTGGAGAAATACCGGACTAAGACGGATACACGCGGTAACGGCGTCGAAAGTGGGTAGAAATGTGGAACTAGATGCTTTGTTGTGTTAGGGTATCCCAAGGGAACACGAAACACAAAGGTAGAACCCACCTCTTTGGAAGATTCACGATGTTTCGTCCGATACGGGAGTTTCAGCCTATAAGCGCATGTAAACTCACGATAGAGAAGTGGATGCCTATGAAGCGGGTCACACCCCGGAGTGAAATCTTCGCCATCCAAAACACAAAACACACATATACCAACATGGTATGGCAACCCCTGCTTGTGTTGGGATCCAGACGCTCCGGAGCCCCCCCCCCCAGGTGAAACCCTAGACCCGTTGGAGAAATACCGGACTTATATGGATACACGCGGTAACGGTGTCGAAAGGGGTAGAAATATGGTACTAGTTTCTTGGTTGTGTTAGGGTAGCCCAAGGTAACACAAAACACAAAGGTAGAACCCACCTCTTTGGAATATTCACAATGTTTCGTCCGATGCGGTTGTTTCAGCCTATAAGAGCATGTAAACTCACGATAGAGAAGTGGATGCCGATGAAGCACGTCACACCCCAGAGTGAAATATTTTCCATAAGAAAACGCACACATATACCAACATGTTATGTCACCCCCTAGCGTGTGTTGGGATCCAGACACTCCGGAGCCCCCCTCCGGTGAAACCCTAGACACGCTGGAGAAATACCAGACTTACACGGATACACGCGGTAACAACGTCGAAAGGGGGTAGAAATGTGGAACTAGTTTCTTTTTTGTGTTAGGGTATCCCAAGCTTACCACAAAACACAAAGTTATAACCCACCTCTTTGGAAGATTCACGATGTTTCGTCCAATACGGGAGTTTCATCATATAAGAGCATGTAAACTCACGAGAGAGAAGTGGATACCGCTGAAGCGGGTCACACCCCGGAGTGAAATCTTTGCCATACAAAACACACAACACACTTATACCAACATGGTATGAAACCCCCTAGCTTGTGTTGGGTTCCAGACGCTACGGAGCCCCCTCTCCTGTGAAACCCTAGAACCGCAGGAGAAATACCGAACATATACGGATACACATGGTAACAGCGTCGAAAGGAGGTAGAAATGTGGAACTGATTGCTTGGTTGTGTTAGGGTAGCCCAAGGGGACAGAAAACACAAAGTTAGGACCCACCTCTTCGGAAGATTCACGATGTTTCGTCCGATACCGGAGTTTCAGCCTATAAGCGCGTGTAAACTCACGAGCGAGAAGTGGATGTCGGTGAAGCGGGTCACACCCCGGAGGACACCTATACCAACATGGTATGGCACCCCCTATCTTGTGTTAGGATCCAGACGATCCGGAACCCCCTCTCCGGTGAAACCCTAGACCCGCTGGAGAAATACCGGACTTATACGGATACACGCGGTAACGGCGTCGAAAGGGGGTAGAAATGTGGAACTAGTTGCTTGGTTGTATAGTGTAGCCCAAGGGAACACAAAACACAAAGGTATAACCCACCTCTTTGGAAGATTTAAGATGTTTCAGCCGATATGGGAGTTTCAGCCTATAAGCGCATGTAAACTCACGAGATGGAAGTGGATGCCGGTGAAGCGGGTCACACCCCGGAGTGAAATATTTGCCATAAAAAACACATAACACACCTATACCAACATGTTATGGCACCCCCTAGCTTGTGTTGGGATCCAAACGCTACGGATCCGGTGAAACTCTAGACCTGTTGGAGAAATACCAGACTTACACGGGTACACGTGGTAACGGCGTCGAAAGGTGGTAGCAATGTGTAACTAGGTTCTTGGTTGTGTTAGGGTAGCCCAAGGGAACATAAAACACAAAGTTATAACCCACCTCTTCCGAAGATTCACGATGTTTCATCCGATACGGGATTTCAGCCTATAAACGCATGTAAACTCACATGAGAGAAGTGGATGCCGATGAAGCGGGTCACACTCCGGACTGAAATCTTTGCCATCCAAAACACACAACACACATATAACAACATGTTATGGCACCCCTTAGCTTGTGTTGGGATCCAGACGCTCCAGAGCCCCCCTTCCGGTGAAACCCTAGACCCGTAGGAGAAATACCGGACTGTCGTGGTGGTATCACGGCAGATGCCATAGGATGGCTAATTGTTTGGGGTCGATGGACACTGGAGGTGCTCGGGGAGGGATCACGCAGCGAGTAGCCGCGTGTGGGATGAATCAAGCACTGCAAACAACAAGATCTACCCAGGTTCATGTAACATCCCAAGTATGAAAACAACCCCTAGAATGTTTTATTTCTTGTTACATTATTGCTTTGCATCATGTCATCATATTCTTTGCATTTGTTTGCATTTGATTCCATTTGTTTTCTATATGAATTTCAAACAAAAATTCAAATTATTGTTCATACTTGTTATGTTACATGTTTCAAATAAAAACTACAAAACAAACAAATAAATTGTTCCACTAAACTTGGAATCAAAAACTTTAAATTTGGCTTAAGTTTCATTTATTCTTTTGATACCAAAAAAATTGCTCAATTCATTTAATTTCCAAACAACAATAAATTAAATTTATTTGGGAAACAAAATGTTGCATTGCTGTTTTTATAATAAGTAAATCAATACAAATTATCGCTAAAATTTTCTAACCACTAAACATCTCCTTTTCTCCCTAATTCCTTTTCAGCAAAAAAAAAGTAATAAGAAGAAAAGAATAAAAAAAAAGAGAAGGGGGAAAGGGCAGCCAGCCCATTTGGGCCAGCCCAACTTCCCCTGGCTTGCTACCCCCCTCGGTCGTCACCTACCTTCGTACGGCACCCCATCGGGGGTGCCCACGTCGACAGGTACAGGAGCAGACGGCGATCCGAGCTCCACCTCCCCTATAACCTAGCCTCGAGCAGCTCCCCCGTGCCCTAATTTCTTCCCCCCTCCTCTCTCCCTCGAGCGCCGCTCTTCTCCTCTTTTCTCTCCCTCCTTCCTCTTCTCTGTTCTGTAACTGAACCATCGCCGCCTCGTTTCCCTCCGGCGATCGCCGCCACCATGGTGCCCTACCGGCCATGTTAGGGTCGGGAACGGAAAGGCCACGCTTCCCTCTCCCGCGCCGTCTCCTCGGTTTCCCCCGAGGGTCACCGGAGCGCCGCCGCCGTCCCCGACTTCGCCGCCCGTCGCCACCACTGCATCCCCTCACAGTGAGCTCCTCCCCCTCGTTTCCTTCGCTCTCCTCGCTCCCTTCCCCTCTCTGCCCTCGCACGACCACGCGTGCACGCCCACCTGCACCGGCCGCCACCCGCAAGCACACGCACGCCCACCCGCGCGCAGCGGCAGCGAGCAGCGAACCGCCGGCGTTCTCTGTTTCCCTCCGTCGAAGGTTCAGAAACCGACCTGAACAAAAGTTCAGTTGACTTCCTAACTGAAGCATATCCACCCACGTACCCCTTACCTGTCACAAATCGTATCAGAGCCGCAGTGGCCAGCGCGCAGTGCACACAACCGCGGGGACGCGAGTTCGACTCCCCCCCCCCCCCGCGCGTTAGCAACACATCTTTTTTTTTCAGACCCAGCACAGCACCCTAATTTCGCACACAAGTCCTTGTATATTTCTTCTAGGTCCCTGCAGTTTTTTTTTCTAAGTCCCTAGCTGTGGAATAAAATGGCAGATTAATACCCAAACTTTAAAAATGCATAACTAATTAATTACAACTCCAAATTTAACATTTTAAATATGTTTTCCATACAAAATTTAATTCTCCACCTATTTAAGTCATTTGTTTTCTGTTTTGAGCATTTCAAATATTTTCAAATTTCAAATTCAAACAATTCTTTTCACATTTGCTTAATTCCATAACTAATTCAATATTAACTCAGATAACACAAATAAAATATGTTTTCCATGCTAAATTAAACCAACTATCCAAATATAAATTTTGTTTCATGATTTGAATAATTAAAATTGCTTAAATAATTTAAACCTTGTTTGAATCATTTAAAATTGCTAAATTCATAACTTGCTCAAATTAAATTATTTTTGAACATATAAAATATGTTTTCAAACCAGAAAAACATAAACTTTTCAAATATGAATTTGGTTTAGTGTTTTGAACAAATAAAATTCAAATAATATTCATACTTAATTTAAATCCATTTAAATCTTGTTTAAACTTGTTTAATTCATAATTAATTCATCCTAAATCCTTTTTCAACAAGTGAAACATGTATTCCACCTAAAATTTTGTGTAATTTCCCAATATGAACTTTGTTATCTGTTTTGAACAATTAAACTTGGTGAAACAACAAATGCTTGTGTAACACCTTTAAGGAACCAAAATTCTATAACTTAATAAATAAAATTCCAAACTTGTTAAACCTTATTTCAAATTGTTTCTATTGTTGTTTTCTTTCTGTTTTCCTCATCCATGCATCATGCTAATTCACTTACACATGATGATTAGTTGTAGAACAATTATTTCAACCTTAATTCATGGGCTTTCCATATGCAATCGAAATTGCATATGGGTCCATTTAAACATGTTATGTTACCATGTCAACTATGCTTACTTTTGATGCATAAATTAAATGGTCATGCATCATCCCATGTTTGTGCATTATGCCATGTTATTGATTGTTTGTTTCTCTGCGTTGTTTGTTTGCTTCTTCTCGAATAGACGACGACGTTGAGACAGACGATACTTACGACACCCCTTCTGAGGATTTAGCTCAGTACCAGGCTGCTGAGCTTGCAGGCAAGTATTCACTCACATGAACCATCGTGTTCCTTTCAACATTGGATACCGATACTTTCCGTTGTCTATTTGCTAGCCTATGAATCGTTGCTGCTGTACGAACCTATCACATGTTATCCTTAACCCTGATATAGCTCACCTCCACACCTATAACCCCATTGGTTGTTGCCCGTGTCTTACTAGCATGCTTAGGGTTGTTTTGCTCGAGCCTGTTGTCAGTTACTTGCTATTACCATGTTACTTATGTTCTGGGGCTCGATGTTAAACAATCAACCTGTTAATGCTTGGGTAATAATAATTTGATGTTAAGGCACCGGCAGGAGGCCCGGCGTGGTTTTGAGGCCTGCTAGTGTCGACCCTAATTAGGAAAAGGGTCTTGTCTACTAATCCATGATGAGCGTGCTCACCGCATCCGGGTGGTGGTATGGAACCCCCCTCGACTTTGATCTGATCCGCAGTTTGTCCGAAGAGCCACACTTAGTTCGGGTGTTCCATTTGGCTCATACGCATGAATGGGTCGCTCCCATGGTTACTGATGATGATGATGACGCACACATATAGGGCGAGGCCTGTATTGCCGGGGTGTTGCGTCCTGCGGGAGTTTTGCACACTTGCGCTGAGTATTCGGCTGCGTGGCTGGGACCTTATAGCTCTGTGGCTCCTAGGACAGGTTGTAGAGATGGTTCGAGTCGTGTCAAGCCAACCTGAGTTTTAGTTGGTGGCTTGAGTGTGTACGGGTACTGGAGCACACCCTGCAGGGATGAATCTTCTCGAGAAGCCGTGTTGCCCGCGGTTATGTGACGACTTGGTGAAAGTACTGGCTAACAAGTACTCAGAACAACTTACACCTAACTAATGATAATTTGACTAGTAATAGGCTTATTGACACAACAACCTGAACCATCATTAATCCAACTATGTGAGTTATCCTCGGATTGCTTCTTTGGATAAGGGGCGAGGTCCAGGATGGGTTTGTTTGGAGTTAGTTGTAGTTGGTTACGATACGCTATCTTATCTTCTTTCTGGTAGCCGGAAGTTGTAGCAAGTCTCTGTAGTTGGTTAGAGCAGCCCGCCGCAACATCTTTTATATCACCCCTTTCTTCCGTTGAACCCAAAGCATCTGTGCTTGGTGTTGACGGGTTACACTTTGGTGAACTGTGAGTCTTGCTTGCCAGTACGTTTATGTACTGACCCCTTTGGGGCTGTGGTTTCCGCAGACTTCTATTCCGAGGATCCCCATGGTGGCTACTACGTGGAGTATGACGAAGCTGTTGACGAGTATATAGCGGACCCGGGCAGGATCCGAGACTTCGTGGATGTGCTCTGTTTTCCTTTCATTGCCGGCCTCTTAGGCCTATTTGGTTTTGTCTGTACTCAGACCCCTTTGAATGCTTCCGCTGTGTTGTAATGATGTTATGGTGGGACAGGTGTCCTCTGGATGATTGTATTTGCTATCTCTGCTCTAGTGAGAGCCATTTGCAACTTATTTCGATCTTTTGTGTCTTAGAGATATGTTGTTCTATCATTCTGTTAAACGCTGTTGACGTACCATGTGTGTATGGTATGAAGTACGTCAATGGTAGTATCCTGATCTCTATGGGATAGTTTACATCGATGGTGGATAGTAGAGATTGGTTGTCACACATAAGTGTTGGCCTACTTGTAAGAGGATGCGGGAGCAGATAAGCCCCGTAATCCAATCATCTACTATTCAGTTCGGCCCGGTGAGTATCCTCTAGAAGTCAGGGTACGACAAATGGTATCAGAGCCTGTCTGCCTGTAGGATCCCTTTTACTGGTCGCAGTTGAGTCTAGAAACTATTTTGTAGCTATATAGGAAAAATGAAACGTGAGAGTAGGAATTCTGTCCTTTTATTTCTTTCACCACCCACCCTCCCTTTTTCTGGTAAGGAAGTGCAACGTTGTTTTCTCTTTCTCATCTAAACTTTCAAGTTAGGTTTTCACGAATCCTGGTTTCTCTGGGATAGTTATATCTACTAGAACATAGGAATGGAGGTGTTTGTGACATGATTTATCATGTTGCCTACTCACGATTGAGAACGGAGGCGTGTAAGCCCCGGAAGCAGATCCTCTATTCCTTAAGCAGTAGATATTGATCCTTTAGAAGCCCGGATGGGTTTTTCCGTAGTACCTCAGGTGTTGTGGTCTCATGTTTCCCAGTTGTTGCTTCGATATCGTCCTTCACAAATCTTCTCTTCCATTGTAACAACTTATCTGTTGATCCGTTGTTAACCTCCATCCTTGTTCTATGCTATCGACTTACCGTCTGAAGTAATCCTTTTAAGAACTTATATTGGATTTTGTTATCCGGTTAGTGTGTTAATCTGGGTATCCTCTTCAGGATGGAAAGTGGTGACGAAGAACACACACTGCCACCCGAGGTGGGAAAAGTGTTGTCTCAGATGACACAAGTTATAAAGCAGATGCAGCAGAACCAAGACCTTGGGAGTAATGGCAACATCCGTGTGTCTATTCGGGAGTTCCTTGAGCTCAATCCGCGCACGTTTGATACCTCCTCCGAGCCATTGGATGCTGATGACTGGCTCCGTGAAATGAACCGTACTCTTATGGTAGCTCTTGTGGCTGACGAGGACCGTGTTCCTTACGTGACCTACCTTCTCCGTGGACAATCCATGTCTTGGTGGGAGAACTTCCAAGAAATGAGAGGTCCTAGTGTGGCAATCACATGGGAGGATTTCAAGCAAGCCTTCGTGCGCCATCACATTCCCGATGGGCTCATGGAGAAAATGCGTGAGTAATTCTATTCTTTCACACAAGGCAATCTGGACGTTCTCGAATACCAAAGAGAGTTCAATCGTCTGGCTCGCTACGCCGGAGATGAAATCTCCACAGAAGCGAGAAAGATGGCAAAGTTCCGCAGGGGTCTCAACCCGGAACTCAAGTATGCTCTCACCAACGTCAAGGCCAAGAATTTTGAGGACCTCATCAACATCGCTCTAAATGAAGAGCATGGGTGCAAGTTGGTTGAGGAATCTCGTAAGCACTCTCGTGAACAGGCTAATCTCTCAAAAGCTATCATGCCTCCACAAAAACGAAGAGTTTGGGTTCCATATACCACTCCAACACTGCCCATCTGCTTGCCAAGCCCGGCAGCATTTCTTGCCCTCCCTCCCACCCCAGTGGTATCTTTAGGAGGGGCTCCATCTCAGCCAAGTCCAACAGCTCCTCCTTCTGCTAGTACATGCTTCAAGTGCGGTCTACCAGGACACTACTCCTACAAGTGCCCGCAGAACAAGCTACCATCACTACCTATCTCTAATGTCAATCATGTGATGGTACACACTTCTTCGCCTAGGACCCGCAACAGGAACAAGTCTGTCTTGAGAACTGTGAGGGTGAACCATGTCAAGGCCCAGGGAGCAGAAGAATCTCCAGAGGTTGTAATGGGCACACTTCTTGTGAACTCGTTTCGTGCTAAAGTCTTGTTCGATTCTGGTGCTTCACACTCTTTCATCTCTCAATGCTTTGCAAACAACAGTGAAATCAACTTCGAACAGTTGTCTATCCCTCTCCTAGTGAAATCACCGGGATCTAGCTGGCAAAGCAATAAAGTTAGCCAGAACATCGAGATCACAATTGGAAACCTTCCATTCCAGGCATCTCTGATAGCTCTCCACTCTTCAGATATTGATGTCATTCTTGGGATGGATTGGCTGGTAGCCAACAAAGCAGTCATTGATTGTCCTGCTAAGTCTGTCAAAATCACACACCCTTCTGGCCAGATAGTCTACTTCCATGCTGAAAATCCAGTTGTTCAACTCTACACTCTCAATGCAAATCCTCTACCATCTATTGAAACTATTCCGGTGGTTTGTGAATTCCCCGATGTCTTTCCAGAAGAATTGCCAGGAATGCCTCCTGACAGAGCAGTTGAGTTCCTGATCGAACTTGAACCTGGTACTGCTCCAATATCTAAGCATCCATACAAGATAGCTCATCCTGAACTGAAGTTGTTAAAGGAGCAAATCGATATGTACATGAAGAAAGGTTACATTCAACCTAGTTCCTCGGCTTGGGGTTGCCCAACTCTGTTCGTTGCGAAGAAGGATCAAACAAAGAGACTCATTGTTGACTATCGTCCTCTTAACGAGAAAACCATAAAAAACAAGTATCCAATTCCTCGTATCGATGATCTTTTTTATCAACTTGCTGGAGCCTCAATATTCTCCAAGCTGGACTTGAGAATGGGTTACCATCAAATAAAGATCAGAAAGGAAGATATTCCAAAAACAGCTTTCACCACTCGCTACGGTCTATATGAACACCGTCATGTCCTTTGGCCTCACCAATGCACCGGCGACATTCTCTCGACTCATGAATTCTGTCTTCCATGAATACCTCGACAAGTTTGTTGTGGTATATCTTGATGACATTCTTGTCTACTCAAACTCCGAGGAAGAGCATGAAGAACATCTTCGTCTCACTCTCATGAAACTTCGCGAGCATCGTCTCTATGCCAAGTTCTCCAAATGTGAGTTCTGGATTTCAGAAGTTGCTTATCTTGGTCATGTCATCTCTGCCAAGGGCATAGCCATTGATCCAGAAAAGGTTAAGGCAATTGTTGATTGGAAACCTCCTAAGACGGTGAAGCAAGTAAGAAGTTTTCTTGGCTTGGCTAGCTATTGCCGTCGTTTCGTCCAAAATTTCTCCAAGATTGCCAAACTTCTCACTGATCTCACAAAGAAGGACAAGAAGTTCGTTTGGTCTCCACAATGTGATGAAAACTTCAATCTCTTGAAGACTAAACTCACTTCTACACCAGTTATGGTTGGCCCAGATACTACCAAACCTTTCCAGATATTCTGTGATGCTTCTCTCCAAGGTCTAGGTGCAGTTCTTTTGCAAGAACGTCAAGTTGTGGCTTATGCTTCACGTCAGTTGAATGCACATGAGCTCAATTATCCCACACATGACCTTGAACTTGCAGCAGTTGTGTTTGCCCTCAAGAAATGGAGACAATACTTGTTGGGTAATCGCACTGAAATCTTTTCCGATCATAAGAGTCTGAAATACATCTTCACTCAACCAGATCTAAACCTCAGGCAAAGGAGATGGATTGAAAAGATTAAAGACTTCGATCTTACCATTTCTTACACTCCAGGCAAGGCTAATGTTATGGCCGATGCTCTCAGTCGCAAGTCGTATTGCAATAATCTCATGATCATGGAAAGCCAACCTCCTCTTCATGAAGAATTCCAGAAAATGAACCTTGGTCTTGTTCCTCAAGGTTATCTTGCAAACTTGACAGCTAGTCCAACTCTCGAGGACAAGATTCGTTCTGAACAACTTCGTGATGCTGAGATCAAGAAGATCGCAAATAACATCAAAGCAGGCAATGTGAAGTATGAGTGCTTCTCAATTGATGATAAGGGAACTGTGTTCTTCGAAGGACGCATTGCAGTTCCT